>JAOXNN020220845.1:0-15069 GCA_028571205.2 Hydropsyche betteni
ACCAATGGGGAACGAATGGTAAAGTAGTTGATGAAGAAGGTGGAAAAGGTCGTCATAAACAACATACTTAAGTGATATGATCTTAAAATTTCATCAAATGAAGTTTTTGAATTTAATAAAGATGTACTTTTGATTATAATAAACCGAATCAGATAAGTCTTTTTGACTATTGCTTTCCATCCTTGTAGACGGCGTCATATTTTATTCCTTCTGTTACGTAGGTTGCGTTACCTTCAAGTACATCGTTCTCCCATTTCCCTTATATGGCTACTTTACCGGCCGGTTTAGTATACCGAGCGACCCCACTCCTCTTTCCGTTAACAAACTGCCCTTAATATACTGAACCGTCCTTCTCAACTAAGCGCCCCTCCTCCCTTTCGAACAGGCAATTCATCTTACCATTAAAGTATAGACAGTTGTCGTTTGAGGTTAGACTGTGAATGTTTAACATGAACTGTGCTATCTTTACTGGGTTTCCGTTTTAGAATGTTCCCAGCAAAACACAACGATTTCTTACTATGCATATTCCGTACTTAAACTCTCCTTTGACAAACTATCCGATATAGATGTTGTTCTATCTGTCGTGAATACCGTAGCCGTCTTGTTTCCCTCCTTAATATGAGCCTCTGTAGAGCTCTAGCTTATCGTTGGTGGTCTCTGCGAAACTTTCGATCTCTTAATTTCCAATAATAAACCCACTAAACCTTTTGAATGTTCCCAGTTTGCCCTCAAAGAACTTTACTTTACGATACTTGAGAAAATACCCATCCTTAGCGTAGATGTCCTCTAAAGAAAGTCTAGATTCTGGATTGAGGGAACACATTCCAGATATGAGTTTAAACAGTTAAGGAGGAAAGTTAAGTTTGATACCTTATAATGCTTTATTGAGTAATTTCTAGTCTATCTGTTTCCCTCCGCTGTACAGACTGTTTGAGTCTTGTAAAGTACACATTTGAAGGGCTATTAATCCAAGCATAAACACAGTCTGTCTTATTCCTTTAACCAGCGTGTTGGGAGGCCACTATTCTTTGGGATTGTGATACTTCTTTTACCATTTGGTTCCGGCAAAGTTCATTCCAAAGTTATTGGGGAAATACCTATATTTATGTTTTGGTTCCATCTTAACAAATATGTTTATGGGAGTGAGCTCCAAATACTAACCGTTGCGACTACCACTAAAATACACTGCGTCGAGTATCTGACTCAAAAACTCCACCACCTACTGCTCTTTAAATAGCTCTCCATTTTTCAATCTAGCTGTCAACAGGTTCTCCAGTGACATACCGTACAGCTCACTGACATCGTACATAGCTGCCAGTTAGTTTCCTGTTTTAGATTTTTTTGATGTAAGGAATATCATCCGAGTGAAGTTGGGCATACTCTCTGCAGTGACTGTCTTAACTAGTGCCTCCAACTTTCGATCGTGGAATTCGGTTGTTATGCTCTAATAAAGCTGTAGGGCGTATTTCTTATTGGTTTGGGAATCAGTATACAGATGCATGATGCATGGGGTGCCAGTCAGGTAGTCTCTGCCTCTACCAACCACTCCCTAGTGCGTAAAGTACCTTTGAATAACACCATGAGGCAGCACGAACTGCGAAGAATCGTACATACACAACCGATAGACTGTTTTAATTATTAAACATCATCGTTTCTTTTTCTTCGGCTGTGTTGAGAAGTCAGGCTACTAAAACTCCATGCTCTGCACGTCGATTTATTCAATTAGCATCTTCTGTGTGAAGGGAGTGCTCTAGGGAGGCTACTCTTCCTCCATAGCGTCAGTGTAGTTATTGCAGTTTGAACATTTGCACTTACGTGTACATTTTCTACCTTATGCGTAACATTCGCAGTACTTCTTTTAGCAATTGGTCTTTCGGCAGCTGCAGCCTTTCTGATTATCCTTCTCCAGCATACTTTAGAGTTATCTTCTCAGGTGGCTATGTTCATGGTTTTAACAGAGTTAGCATCTGCACATCAGACCACAGTAAAGCCCTTTTGATAGGCACTCACAGTATAACTTTAGGCATCTTGTTTTCTTGCATGTACAGCTGTTAGCTATGCGCAACGGAAGGCTAGACTTAAGAGTGATACAGTTTGGGCAACATTCAGGTGTGCATGGCAAAGGTGACAGAAAGCAATTACAGTTGTACGATAGACATTACTAAGCGACGAAGCACACACAGTTGTGGATTTTTGGTGGAGGGGCAGGTAGCTATTTGACTTGCACTGAAGGTTTTTAAACTTATCTGAGTTTGAGTTTTTCCTTTTTTTAGTTTTTCCTCAGCTGCATCATGAAGGAATCCTCCTCCGACATACCTGACCCTGATTTGTCAGTGATGTAGTGGCTCTGTCCACTGCTGCCCAAGTTCACCGAACTATTGTTTCTCTATCGCAGTCTGGAGGAGCTTTTTGATTTGTCCTGGGCTAGCTTATTGAGTAAATCTGAGTCCCTTGACTTTCGGCTCTTATTGGAGCTGACACTCGCTCTACCTTCAGTCTAAAACAATTACCCTACAACTAGAATTTGGAGCGGTAAGGCATGAATGCACTATTATCCTCTTCGATGAGGTTGGTTAGATTCTTGTAGAAGTTTCTCTCGGAATGGTCGGATGATCCCGATACAAATGATCCCTTGTTTTTGAGCTTGGGGGCTCTTCGGTGCTGTCTGCTTTGACTGTCAGCCTCATCGATCATTTTATCAGACATCTGATTTAGATAATATATGATTAATATCATGACTAGGCACCTAGAAATCTGGCTTCCCTGGCATCCTGTCCCATGACTTATATCACCTTCTCCATTAGAATTTGAAACTACTACTTCGATACTTGCCCGTCTCCATTGACGTCTATCTCGTACAGGATGTCTTCGATCTACTCCATAGATGGTTTTTCACCGCCCATGTCCCTGACCAACTTACTCAAGACCATGGCGAACTCCGTTTTCTTTAAATAATCGCTGTTATCGCAGTCATAGTAGCTGTAAATAGCTTGTATTATGCGAGGAAGATGAGAAGGGTGGTACTTAACTTTGGCTGAGTGAGACGATGTTTACCTCTTTTGGGTTTGTTCGCTTTCCCTTTGTTTTGCCGCATGTGTAATTAATTATAAAGCTATGAAGACCAGCTAGAGGATCCTCTTCGTGAGTGATGCTCGGCTTATCTACAGAGGTACCACACTCTAGAACCCCTCCAAGCACGAAGTGAAGCCTGGTCTCAACCTCAAAAAGATAGTGGTCACTACTCAAAAGATTTACTTATTCCGCACCCTTTCAAATGATGTGGATGATATTGAGTTCAGGATCGAAAAGAAGAAAGTAGCTGAGGTTGCGGACGACAAGCCCAAACAGTTTGTGTCTGTCACAGGAGACCCTTAAAGTATTGAGTGGGGGTGAACTCAGATTAAATTGAGATTGACGATAAATATGGGAAGGTGGTAGTTCAGGAGGAACCTACCCTATCGGAGTACATCAAAAAGCTAGACATTTTCACTACGCATCGGCCAGTAAAGAACTCAGTCATGCTGTTAAGCCCCATCAAAAGAGTAACAAACCCACTAAATTAGACAATAGAACTGGTATTTTTCGACAAACTCAAAGAGGCGTACCGATTTGCCAAGTCCATTACCTGCGCTAATGCCTGGTTAAAGTACAATGAAGAGTGTAAGCTTCGGAAGGTTCGCCCGAATTACAAATGGGTTGGGTTCATTCAAGATGTAATTTATTCGTAGGATGCGGTGGTGGTAATCGATCCCCTTGACTTTAACGACCCCAACGAGGATGAATAGATCAACTGCTTTGTTGCTCTGCTGGAGAAGATAATATTCGTCAACCACATCCAACTCAAATTCAAAATTAAGACTTTATTCGGAATTCAATGCGCTAACCGCTTTATGGGTATCCCCAGTTTAAACGGTCTCAGGTCAATAAATCTCAGTAATTGCTCTATTCAGGACTCAGGGTTCCTTTAGATAGAATCTAGCCTCCTTAAACTATCAAGCCTCGCCTAAATAATTCTTAACAACAACTAACTGTCGGACAGCACTTTTGCTGTGATTGCTAAGATGTGCATTGAGTCCACTGAGCTTAACGTCATAAAGATAAGCCATAATCTAATTGAAATCAGCAATCAGTCGAAATTTCAACTGTTGGTTGATCTACTGAGATCGGTGTCGCAGTTAGTGTATCTAGACTTCAGCTACAATAGGATAGGGGATTCGGCTATTGAGTCGATAGAGAAGTCGCTAGTGTTTGCAAGGGACCCACCTGTTAAATAGATCGATCTTTCTAATAATCTGTTCAGCAAATATGGTAGTTGGAGATTGTTCAAGGGGAACCTGGTCACTATAAAGAGCCACGACTACATGACGTTTGTGTTATACCCTATCCCATTCAATCTGGAGATTTTCAACTAAGGAGTAGATAACTTTCCCGTTAAAAAGCCTCTTCCGACCAAGCTTTCTACTTCTCTGCCGTTGAGCCTCTCTCAGGAACTGATCGAGGAGACTAGTATGAACTCTGCACTATCTCTCAACTAGCAGAACACAGTGGGCCTGGTAATAAGGAGGAAAATACATTCGGGGAAGCCTCTGCCGAAAAGTTACGAGGACATCGCTACTATGACGGCGATGAAGGCTAAAATGTCCAAGCTTATCTCCAATAAATCAACCAAGTTGCAGGAGATCGTCGAACAGTGCAAGTAGATCCAATCGCATAAATTTGGGTATCCCTCCAGCGTGCTAGAAGAGCTGACTATGTTTATTTGGTAGAAAATCAACGAAGCGCTGGTTATTCGAGACCATGAGTCGATAGAGATATTAAAGAATGCTGGTAAGATGATTAATGCGGATTTGGCACCTTACAAATAGCGGTTGGATATGGTTGAGAGAAGGAAGGAAATTTACATGTATAAGCTGAGGCAGATCTATAATTTCTAACTTGACCAGATGGATATCAACAAGGAGCTCGATTAGATGGTTAAAGAAGGGCTACGGCTCAGTCTAAAGGGCAAAGGTCTGATGTTCCTATTCTACCTCAAAGATCTAAGAGACCGTAAACTGCAGGAGCTTCTGGCTAAAGGAGTCAATCCAATAACCTAACTCGACTAGCTAAATACTCGCAACTACGCTACATTCTTCTAGGCATCTTCCGGTAACAACTAGTAGTGGTAGGTACCTTACGAACTCCAGCAGCAGAAGTAAATTAATGAAAACCTGTTCTTGCACTACCTGCAGGCGAGTTACGACAACCTATCTAAACTGGACAAATAGGATGTAAAGCGAATAGAACTAACCCTCAGAAGTGTGAAGTTTGTTAATGAGTCCTTCATAAAATATTTGAGGCTGGCAGAAGATAGGCTTGGCTTCATAACTAATTAATTTTTCAAGGTGTTTTCCTTTCAGTCTTTTAAGATCTCTTTTGTGGAGCTCAAAATCAATGCCTGTCGGCTGCTTTGGAACTACTACAACATTAAGGACACCATAAGATTCCTGAACCTACCCAACTATACAAGGAAGATGCCGATAACCCCCTAGAAATGTGTAGTCATCAACAACAAACAACACTTTATCCATCTGTACTCTATCGAAAACTATCCCAACATTCGGATGGAAGTGTGGAACTCTGGTGTATACGGTTATAAAGGCTCCATGACTAAGTACCTAGGAGCCAACTTCTAAAATGAGTTCAATCAGCTGATGATCGGATACATGCCAGAATTCTTTAAGACTGTGTGCACCTTCACTACAAAAATTACTGAGGAAATACTACCCATTACTTTTGGTCTTGCTAAATTCGTGAGGAAATGCATGTACCCTGATGAGTTACTGGAAGAATTTTACCTGCATCTAATATGCTTCCAGGAGGAGAACACTAAACAGACTGAATTTCTGGTTCATCTAATTCCATTTTTAACTCTGTACCTGAAGCCTCCCAAGACTATCCAGAAGTGTCTACTAGCTTTCCTGGCCAAGTCGGAGTTTAGTTTTACCTACATGCCCCTCAGCATTGACTATCCTGACGATGAGTAGGAGATCTAGACATTCATCGAAAGAGATTGGATACCGAAGGAGCGCCAAGCAATGCAACTGATCAATCGGTTCGGTAAGATATCCGTTAAACTGACGACCCCTCAACGTACTTCCTTCGCCATAGAACTCTCCTAAACCGATACCATCATCCAGCTGATGGAGAAGGTGTACTATAATGACTTTTTGTCGGCCTACTATGATAAGTACTGTTTCTGGGTGTTTAAGGTCAATTTGAAGAATGGACAGGAGATGGCCTATGAAGCTGAGGACTACCTGGGAGAGATAATGATCGACCAGGATGAAAATACGGATTGTATGATGATAAAGAGGAGGATATTTACTCCCTACTACACTATCAACTTTAATGGGTACTCTAATGAGCTGGTCACGAGTCTGTTCTATGAGATTAAACATTATTACCTGAATAACGGAGTGTACAGGTCTTATGACAGCTAGATAGAAATAGCGTCAATATTCGCATTTATTTCTGTGTTTGAGCCCATTGTCAGGAAGTCTGCCTTTTCGGACCCCTAAACCTAGATTAAGATTTATATGGATAATCTGGATAAGTATCTGGATGAGTTATTCCCTCAGTACTATCTGGTAGAGAATGGAAGAAAAGAGCTTATTAAGCCTCTCAAAAGCAAAATTAATTAAAAGTTGGCTAGGGAGGAAGAGAAGAACCTGCTTGGCCTTAAAAGAAGGCTTCTGGAGAGATTCAGGGATTAACCTTTCTACTGCGCAACCAACTACCGTCTCTACAGTTAAAACCACGGCCATTAATGTGTTATATCACTAAACAGCATGTACATCTGCATACAGTTGGACACCAAACACCAGTATATTTTCCACTAGAGTATCGTCAACATAATTCCCAATGACCAACACTTAGTACTCCGTTATTACAATAAGAAGAAAGGTGAGCTTGAATAGCACACCTTCGCAACCAGATAGAAGGAGTCAATACTGATAGTCCAGGATTTCCTCAGTTACTGTGTGATGAGAATCAAAACTCCGAGTATGTATATCTATCTACAGAGGGAGCTATATGCTCAGATTGTGGGGTACAGCATCCCATTCTCGATATTCGACTATGAAACGTCGATGAACACTTCTTTAGTGACCAAAAAGCTATCAGCAATTAGGGAGTAACTACCACAGGCAACTGTCAATTAGCTAGTGGCACTCTTCCAAAAGATTCTTAAAAGGTTGGAGAAGTTGGAAATTGTGATTGAGACTGACATGGACTACATATTCCACAAAAAGAATAGTTTTATTAAGATGTATTCCCCGAGGAAAGTTTACCCTATGAAGGTTGGCAGGAAATTGGATCTATTGGAGCCTCTCGCACCCAAACCTAAAAAACTGCTGGATAGTCCTACAAGGTCAATGCTTTAATCTGAGCTCAAACCGAATGAACCAACTACCACTGCAGGCAAATACAAACCTTTAGAATAGGAGCCTATGAGTCCCATACAACCTATTCGAAACAGCCAGAAATAGCCTACTTCAACACAAAAAGCATCTCTACCTCCACTTCCACCAACCACATCCATAAAACCAACAGAAGACCCTCCGATGCCTGAGTAAGGCAATGTTGTGGTGACTAACGCCCGGAACAGCAGAGGAAGCCGATAGAGAGAGTCGAGGGGGAGCAGACGTAACCGGAATTGATTTCTAATCTTAAGAAGTTATATATTTAAATGAGTGGAGCCCCCAGAGAAACTCTAGTTCAATACCAACCAGCAGTCCCTAAGAGAACTGGTAGTGCCATTGACCAATCCAAAAAGCAGCCATTAGTAGCTATCGATCCCAAAAGCACTATCGAAGGTACATGGATTCCCATATAGATATTTTAAATGCGATGCTCCCACCTCGAGAATGGACTGCTGAAGGCAACAGCTCTATCCAATACGTGAGCCCTAACTCAGCATCCAGAGAAGATGTCACTAATCTTCAAAAGATGCTAGACCAGCGACTGGGCATAAGGCAGGCGAGAGATTCAGGGATCTGCCCCATTCGAGAATAACTTCATAACCAATGCTTCGACTAAATCATTCGGCAGGTGACTATCGACTGTCCTTAGAGGGGACTCCTTTTGATGCGGGTGAGGGACGAACTAAAGATGACAATATCAGCATATGAGACCCTTTACTAGAGTTCAGTTACGTTTGGAATGAGGAAACAATTACAGTCCGAGCAGGGCACCCCTCAATTGTAGGAGCAGGTGTACCAGTTGTAGAAAAAGAAGGAGGAGCTGAGCGATAAGGTAAGCAGGGTGAGATTTAGAGAGATGAACTAGTAAAGAAGAAGGCGATAGTCGAGAACCAAATAAAATAAAGGAAGATAGCTGAGGACAAAAAGCGTATTGAATAGATCGAATTTTTGAAGTATCAGGCCAACCATCTACAGGGTTTCCTTAGGAACGCCAACGAGGCTAATAAGTGATTAAATTATATACCGTATATAAGCTGCTAAGAATAGAATAGGGCATACCAGTTCACCACGTATAGCTTGCTAGACTAAAGTTTCATAAGCATATGGTAAATGCATGCCTTGTAAACCCATTTTTATTTCGGCAGACAGCCACAACCGTTGTAACTGTTTGTCATGAGCATTTAAATAGGCTGACTCAAGCAACAAATCTTATAAATCTTATACAAATAGTTCCTAATGAGAATTATCGTTCTCTTGTTAATCGCTATCATCTTGGTTCAGGCCACTCACCTAGAATCCAAAAAAGGCTCCCACCATAAGAATGGAACCCACAACAAAAATCATACCAAAAATTCAAACCACACTGGTGTCCACAAGGGATCTCAATCAATCAAACACAGAAACGGAAGCCCACATAAAAAAGGAGGTATTTCATTCAATTATGTAGATAACGCCATCAATTTCAAGGCCGACTTGAACAATAATGGAATACCTGATTTCCTTGAGGGTGATCTTAATGGAAACGGTATCCCCGATTATAAGGAGGACTTCAACAATAACGGCACTCCAGATTACCTTGAGGACTTAGACGGAAACGGCACCCCTGACTATCTGGATGATTCGGATGGAAACGATATTCCTGATTTCCTTGAGAGAAGAAGACCCCGACATAACGAGGCTAAAACGTTCGCTGGAGCTGGAAAAGATGTTAAGTTGAGCAAAATCGGAAAGATTAAATGGTCTGGAAATCGAGGAGAGGACGATAAGAACAGCAACGATATTCCAGATTTCCTTTAAGGTGATCTCAATGGTAACGGTATCCCAGATTTCGAGGAGGACTCTAACGGAGATGGTATGCCAGATGCTCTTGAAGACTCAGATAACTCAGGAATTCCCGATTTCTTGAAGGATGAGAACAACAATAGTATCCCTGATTATCTTGAGAGACCCCAGAATAAGAGTTTGAAGAAGAGCGCCAAGACCCATCTTCTTTACGAATAATCCCTTGATGAGTGATTTTAAACGAGAAACAATACAATTATATAAATATGTAGGAAGAGAAGCCCACACTGGCACAATAAGAAACCTTTAATGTCGGCCCATTCTCTCTGTTGACAAAATCGGTGAAGGGAAACAACGATATCTTAATCGCTCTGAGAAACAATAAAAAGTTGTTGGGGAAAGTGAAGGCCTTTGATCGCCATATGAACATGGTGATGGAGAACGTTCAGGAAATATGGACGGAGGTTCCTAAAAAGGGGAAGAAGGGAAGCGTGATGACAAAAACAAGGTTCATCCCCAAGATGTTCCTGCGAGGCGATTCGATAATTTATGTGCTCAAGAATCCGAAATGAGACCAGAGATCCGTAATTCAATCTATCAACCCTATTTGCTTGCATTATGAGGCTCGAGAATATTTTTTTGGATGCCCTGTAAAGCAGTCTCTTTGTTGTGGTCCAGCTTCTTCTTCCTCAGGAAACCTGCCCATGGAGATGATATCTAAAGTTAACGAAATCCTACTTATTCGGGTGCATTAATATTCGTCAGGATGCCATTTGTAGGTAGTGAAATGTTGGCTTCATGTAAGTTATCGGTACTGTGAGTGACCTGGCTATTAGCGTCTAGAGTTAATAACAACAATACTTGAGACCTCATTAAGAACAAAGTTGAAGCCATTCCCTTTGATGAGCTTGAGGAGGTTGTCGCATAGCTCCTCTTCGTTTTTGCTTCGCTCATACTTATCTAGGATTTGAAAGATTTGGAGATCGTCAGAGATGGTTTTTTCTGCAGTCAGCTACTTCATACCTTTGAGTATACGCTTTTAGTCTTAATTGATGCGGTTCTTTTTGAACATTTAGCTGACGATGTAGAACAGCTTGGCATGTGGTAGTTGTAATCGGTTCATTTTAATTATTATTATCAGGTGTATAAATCAAGCTTATCCTGTATTTACTACAGCTTGTCGAAGAACTCCACCAAACCCAACTTCCTAAAACTTATGCAGATATTTTATTTACAACTAGGGTTCACCCCATCTAACTTGTCAATCTCGAACCGAAGTTTGAGCAGGGGGTTCCGTGCATCAACCGAGTAGATTTATTCGCTGTCTATTGGTGGAGGGTCAGTAAATTTGGCGAGTTCTTAAATATTGATGGGAAATACTCCGAATTTTTAGTTAGGATTACTCCACTGGAATTTAGAGTATGGAATGGACGGAACTAAATTTCCCTTTGGTGGCGACTATCTCCTACTTGCTGTTCTTGGCGGATGGCTCAACCTCCTTCTATATCATCAACACTATCAATAATTATATTTATATTATCTAGTTTGCTACTTTATGTACTCCTGCAACTTCCTCCTTGCCAAACAACTGTGCTTGTTCACTTGATGGTTGATAGTGTCTAACAATATTATGCTGTCATTAATGGATGAAGCATTGGGTTTCAGATCTATTGATTGGTTGCTGCTGTGGTTGTTGGAGCTACGTAGTTTTTTGCCCCTGGTGCTGCTCCTATTCCTGAGTTGTCTGGCCACTTTCCAATCCCTTTACTTTCTGAGTTAGAAGTTGGCTTTCGAATTAGAAAGATCCTACCTAAACTGATCCTCAATATCGTAGATAAATTTCTTCTAGTTTACGGTTCGTCGCCCTGGAAACAGATACCACCTGCATGCTTTAGACTTGGTTTGGGTTCTCGGTTGCTTTCTGGTCGGAGGCAAACTTTAAGTTTAGGTAATGTACTCTATAGGTGTTATATACATTCTAATTATGGAAGGTTATATCGAATAGCACGTCATTTCTTCTTCTTATCCCCTTTCTTCTTCTTCTTCTTCTTACCGAACGGGTCTCTCTCGTACACCTCCCATAGCTTCCTGTATGCAGGAATATTCTCAAATACTCCCCTATTGCTCTTTCGGATGTTGCTGTTCGCTGTCTGGGTTCGCTAGTGGAATGTGCCTATATCAAATACTCAATTACCGAGCTATGCTTGAAATATGGCGTGGGCGATCTTGAAGTAGCTTAGACTTTACTTGTTCCTATCCAACATAAAGAAACAACAGCCTAAGTTGTTAAGTACAGTGGCGGTATCTACGGCTTCTAGACCCATTAGTGCTTCTCTAATCTACCTAGCCTTCAGGTAAGAACGAGCTGATATTTCGTACTACTCGCAGTTGTAACATACCTATCCAATTCCACACCAAGGGAGAGCCCTATCAGGGTTCAGGTATTGCATTTTACTCGAATCTACAAGGGACCGGCAGTTGAAGAAGCTCTGGAGAGCATGGTCATCTCGGCCTGAACTAGAGAAGATGGAGCCTTTGGTAAATTCAAAAAATAGCTCTACGCTGCTCGTCACCTATCCGTGCTACTTCCAGGCGGCTTGAGCTTTAGAATAGTTTTACAGAGCCAGGAAGTAGTTCCCCTCGTTATGGGAGTTTATACCGGCTTACAGAAGAGGTAAAATAGCTTAGGGCACTTCGGGAGGATAGAGGATCTAACTTATTACGCAGGGGTAAGGCTCGACAGGTACCACTCCTCTTTACAAAGAGGAAAGAGGTTTTGTCGCATATTCTAGTTAAGAAGCCAATTTTTGGAAGTAGTCCTCTGACTTTAAGGGGGCTTGCTCTTGAGGTTTCCAAGCGAATACTCTGGGCTATGGTTATCCTTTTTTAGTTGCTGGCTTTTTGGGTTTTGCTGCTTGTTTAGCATTCTTGTCGACTGGCGGAGGTGGTGGTTGCTGTCCAATAATGACTTTTTAGTCTTTGTAAGGGGGCGGATTCTATTTCTTTGTCTATATTTCCGGAGGGAGTTCGGGTAATTACTTTTAGAGCACCTTAATAACTTGAGCAAGGTTAATCTAACAGGGAGGTAGTTCAAAAAGCTATTGTTGTTTCTCTGAGATGAACTTTCTTGGGTTGACTTCATCTTCCTCGTCCGAATCCCTCTCTCCTTCCCCATCGCTCATATTGTCATACTTGTTGTAGTAGTCGTTAAGTTTGTGCAGATACTTCTTGTTTAAACTAGGTAGTGCTTTGGTTTTGATCTTCTAGTTTATCCTCAAGTGTAAAACATTCTCAATAAAAGTCCCGATAATAACTTCAGGTAACTTTTTGTCGGTATCCTTGTAGACTTACCAAGCGATTCGAGCGATGGCCATCTGGAATTCGAAGAAGAGGAGTCCTGGATCACCCTCGTGTCGAACATCAGAGTTCTTGTCGATCTCCTTCGAGTATACATCAGAGAGGAAGTGCTTGTAATAGAAGTCGCTTTACTTGGGCACTGTACTCGGAACTACCCTACTAAGACAGTCCTCCACATGTTAGATATTAATCAGGTGGGGGATGATTTCTGCTTCCCTCAGAAACCTCACAAACGATACAGCTGTCATCTTCTTATTCTGTAAGTCTATTTACCTCTAAGTTAGGAGTATTCTATCGTTTTTCTTAATTGACCAGAAGTTCTAGCTCATGTAAATTACGAAAAGTGCCTTCAAATCCCTATCATAATGCTGTAGTATCTTGATAGCCTGTTCGCTCATAAGCTTTTTGTTGATTTCGTCGAATATCATGACCCTCGGGTACTACATAGAGTCCTTATTGGCGACTATCTTTTCCGACAGAATTTAGTTGAACACCTTATCTTGATACCCTTTGCGGTCCTTCGGGAACATAATCTTCCCCAGTTCGTTTATGAAGTAATTTTTCAGTTCATCTTTCGTTATTGTGCGTTACTGCAGAGGGTTTATTGTCTGGGGTTACTTCGACTCCTCCTTCTTGGGTTGGCTATACCGTTTCTGGACTGCCTAATGGAACAGCTCATAGATAATTGTGAATGATATTTGGTTGGTTATTATGCATCGGTCCAGCAGCAACTGCATTAGTTATCCGAACCTTAGACAGTTGGGTTCGCTCTTACCGAAGGAGACGATGAGTGAGTTGAGACGAGCCTCATCACTCTTTTTGAGTATAACTGAATTGTGAGCAGACTCCGTCATAATGAAGTTTCAAAAGTACTATTTATCTATCATACGATGAACTCAGATAGGCCCCTTTCTTCCTTCCCAAACTCTACGTATTAATTGGATTGTTTTACGATCTACTATACTTAGTTTGCTATTGGTTGCTAGAACTCTACATTAAACTTTTCGTAGAGACCCGACAATTAATTGGATCCCCCCAAAATTGAACTCTGTAATACCATAAAATCCTAGATGGAGACGGCAAGAAATCTGTAATTTTGAATTTCAGCCATCGTCTATTATCCTTGCTGAGATAACCTATAAAATACTGAAATGGAGACCGCCACAAAATTGGGTGTAACCTTGAACTAGATGGTTCTCATGAGGGACCTACTTGAGTTAGACCCCACCAGTTCTTTGTTAAACCTCACCGACTCAGAAGACTCCATATCCAACATGCATACTCTCATAGCTTCACTCCAACTTAAATGGAAGTGCTCTCTACGAGCTCCCTTAGTGAACTTTTAGGATGTTTTGAATACACTGAAGGCTAGAACTTTGTCATTGATAACTTGGAGAGAGTCTATTCCTTCCCTGGCAACTGTAGGCTGGATAGTTAGAGGGGTACATATTTGAGGTAGAATAGGATTGACCAGGGATCGCTATCAAAGTTGAAAGAGTTATTCCAGATGTAAACAGGAGGTGCGTTACCCTTGTTGTAGGAGATATTGTTATGAGTTGACCTGAGTAGGTGTTTAGAGAGTCCTACCAGTGTTTTTATCATAACTAAATATTATGAATACGTCTTTAAAGATAAGTCCCTTAGGTTGATTAAGAATCAGAATTAATCCGACTGATGTTTGTAGACCTGATGTAATAATAAAATGATTGAAAAGAATGAATTCCAGACAAGATGCTAAAAGAAGAGCTTAACTAACTTAAAGGAATACAAATTTTGCCAAATGGAGCTGGTTGCCATAAAGGAGAAGGCATCCAATCGAATTCTGGGAGGCCACAGCCATAGCAAGTCCTGCTTGCTAATGTATACAATGCAACCCACTTCGTTCTTTATCATTCAAAGCTACGATAACAAAAAGTTCAGTCTCTATCGGGTATAAGGCCAACTTGGCTATTTATGCAGCCAGAATGGACAATGCCAGATCGGAGCGCAAAAATAACTTCTTGATATTAAGCTGTTGAATAATGGGTAATACACTATACAAAATTCAAAAGGGCTGTATCTCACAAACTCACAATAAGTGGTGGATCAGATAAAGCCTCCTCATCCAACTAAACCTATCTGGGATTGTTAATACAAAGAGAATCTTTGCCGATGGGGTTTTATATCGTTGGCCAAACATTAATAATGGAGTAAGTTCTATTCTCCTCAACTGTGACTGCAAAGAATGATAGGTTTACTTAACTCTTTTATTAGGTATCCTTTTTAAGTAATTCTGGTCCACCAGGATTATTGTCAATAACTAATCATTGGAATGTTTGAATGCTTTTTTAGATAAATTAATGAGTGATAGTCCTGATTAAGATTAATTAAGACTTAATCAAATGAATCAGCATTATTTAAGGATGTTTTTGATGAGGATCTTCTCTACCTTCTCCATTATCATCTTGACCCTTCGCTCCCCGTTGGC
>JAOXNN020220855.1:0-15067 GCA_028571205.2 Hydropsyche betteni
AGGATGACGACTGAAAGGGGCTGGCGCTTGTGGCCTTCCTGGTGGCAGAGCAGCTGTTGAAGTTGAGGGGGAACTTCTAACATGAGTTATACAAATACTAATAAATCAGAGAATAATTAATACCTGCGTAAATAGTGATCAAATGATTATGGGACAAATATTTTCGAAATGTGGTTATCTCGATACTATAACTTATAATTGATTTGATAGCAATAACGACACAATTAACATTTTAAAGATTGCTCTTCGTTTGTAAAATGGGCTACCGGATGTTAGTCAATTAAGGTTTGTTCTTTAGTAATTATATTTTGACATTTATGTTCGAGAATTGTGATTACCTTTTTTTCCCTCCGTTATGGACCTTCGTTTTTGAGCTAATAGAAGACTGGCAACTAAGGCTTCTCGCTGTTAATCTTTCTTGGGTAGAGTAGAAGGGAAGATCAAAGCCCGTTTAACACTTAGTTGGGGACGCTCTGTCTGCTACTCGAGGAGTGCTTTTGAAGCAAGAAAATTCTAATGTTGCCTGGGTTATTCATAGGGCTCTAGCCAGATAGTAGATGGCCCTTTAATGGAACGAGCTACTGTTTATGTACTGGTCAACATGACACGATCGAAGACTACCTATCATCGAGTTCAGATGTTGATCGATTGAGAGTTGTGTATATTGAAATAGGAATATTGATTGCAGAAATTTGAAATATGTTTAGTTGAGTCTCATAAGCATCACAGAAAATCACCACCTCATAAACTACCTTTGAGCATGAAACTTATCAATCGCATTCCTTGGGTATAATTCAGCTAGCTCCCCTGCTCTTCCTTCAAAAACGGTTGTTAAGGCAGGTTATTAAGACCAACTTTTAAGAATGAGGGCATAAACGAACGAGCAGTAGGATGTTAAACATCAAACAGCTAAAGAGTCGTCGAACGAGCTACTGACTGATGACAAACAGAAGCTCAAAAACAAGGTTTTAGCTGAGAGTACTCGGAGGATGAGGAGATAAACCTATATAAGAGTTACCTAGAATGACAACAAAAAATACAGCAGTGCTGCAGCTATTAAAAGCAGTTGGGAAGGATCCTGCCAAAGCATATTAAAAGGTTTCACAAAAATATTCGTGTGCCTGGGTCAACTTGATTCAAATAAACAGATTATTCGTCACATATGTTGTTATTAGTCTCAGATCCCTAACAATACAGATGGTTGCCTTTTATCGACTTAGCAAATTATTAATAAGTATGATCTCAACCTAAGATATTCTCCTCAAACTATTTTGCTCCAAACACACTCACCAGCCAGAACCAGTGCTGTACGTGATCATTGGCCCCACTAAGTAGCTGGTCTGTCAATAGTGCCTGAAAACGATGCCACTAGCTAATGGCACAAATATCGATGTTCTGCCAGTGGTCATTCAGACTATCAGAACATCACTTCTCTCTTTCAAACAGGAAGGCTTTTTGATTGGCAAGCAGCTCAAGTAGATACAGGCCTTGATTATGCAGAGATTACTCTACGTTAGGGACAGCATGACCAAAATTCTAGATGAGGCCATGACAGAATGTGAGACCATATTCCAACTACATTAGGAAACTCTCAGTCAAACCTAAGACCTCAACCTCAAACTCACTGATCTTTCCTGGATCAGACAAATAGCTACTTCAGCCGAAACTTCTACCTAGCTCCAAAAACTAATCAACCACCCGCTAACCAATATCGAGAATATAAAGAACATCCCGTAGTCAGCCAAGAAATAGCTGAACTTGTGCTTAATGAAGACTATTTACACGGCAATGTCTCGCTTAGAGAATATGCTGCCTTACCCGATCATACCAGAGATTTAGTAACTGATTGAGAAGGCTATGAAGGGTGGCGACGGTAAAGTATCAGTTTATGGCGCAAAGGACTACAACTGGGAAACATTATTTCGTCGCCTAGCCAACTACCCACAAATAACACAGTTGGATTTATCAGACTGCAATTTACAAGACGTAGATCTGATCAAACTTCCCTATTTGTGCGGACTGAACACACTATCAATGAGTAAATAGATCATTATAAAAGATAGCAATTATCTTACAAGCAAAGCAGCCTAGTACATATCCAGGTTGTATCATCTCAAATCACTCAACCTAAGTACTTGTGTTATGCATTGAGGCAATAACAATCTTACATAAATAGGAGCGAAAATAATTTCTAATCTCTAGAAATTGGTTACTCTTAAAATCGGTATAATAATTGCTAATACAGACAATACGGCAATGGGCGAGAAAGGAGCAAAATAGATTTCGAAATTGCAGCACCTTAAACAGCTATGCATAGGTATACAGAGGATAATTTAGCTTTAAATAATATTGGTGATTCTGGGGCCTTTTTCGTGTCCAAACTTCAGTCTTTACAAATACTGGATATTCGTACCTATAATCTAAAACCAGACTACAATCGTCTTTCTCAGGAAGGAGCCAAGCACATCTCTCAGCTACGATTGCTAAAAGAACTAGATATAGGTATTGCTGTTTTAATTGTAGGTTCTAACTCTATTACAGCCTAAGGGGCCAAATACATAAGCAATATGAAACAGCTAACCATTTTGTTGATATGTAAGTCAAAGGTTATAAAGCTAACTGTTTACTGAAGGATTAGGGAGTAGACCATATTTGTAATTTGACTTCTCTGACTAACCTGTCGATCGGTAGGAAGCTACTAATGAAGGAAAAAATGATATCAGTGAATAAGGTTCGAAAGAGAGCTGGTTTTCGAGTAAAGATGTCGGAGGGATGGATAAGCTCAGGAGGATTTTACACAGAACCAAGATAACCTGACCTTATTTACAATAGTAAATAATCTCATTCTGCCAACATAGTTTTGTTAACTATTCGATGAAACTAGTTAGAACACAAATCATCAAAATAGTTGAATAGAGGCCTGCTGTCGTAGAGTGATTGTTTCGTGCTGTTTCAAAATCCTAAAAGCTTAGATTACCTCAGCTAGTGGTCACTCCAACCTGACAGCTCCATCGTGTTTTTAACTAGCTTTCTTCTTGAAGAATCTGTTGCCCATATCTACTTGGACTTGCTTCCCTTCCCTGAAATCGATGGTAGATTAAGCTTCTGTGCAATACACTGTCTTTCAATCTCTTCGACGGTACCCATCGATCTGCGACTGGAAAGGTGCTTGAAGGCAGGCTTTACCAGGACTAGGCTCTCAGGTTGAAGCTAAAGTTTTACATCAGGCCGGTCAGTGTGGGGTGGGGAAGGTCGGCGATATTTTCGAAGACGAGGCTCAGAGTTTTTCTTATCAAAGAGTGCTGCCTTTCGAGGGAGCATGAGCATTTCGTCGGGAATTAAATAGGGTTCACTCTTTTTCTACTCGAGACAGGTGTGTTTGGAGACAATTGCTCTGAGTACGATAGCTCTGTCTTATCGCATATCGAGGTCGTTAACATAGCGTATCTGTTGAATCATTTGCAGGATACTGCCGGAGTGACGACTCTGGAGCAACTTTTACTGACTCAAACCTTTGGTAATGAACTGCCGGCGAATGGGATGTTGCGACATAACAGTGGGTAATAAAGAGTTAATAAAGAGTAAGTTAGACTGTGCAATAACTCAATCAGAGCCTGTCTTATTCGCCCGTTTACTTGAGCTTTCATAAAAGGGTATCATGACTGAAATTAATAGACATTTTATTTGATAGCGCTAGTGTTGCCTTTTGGTCCCCAAATCTAAACTCATAAAATATTGAAACCAATATATTCAAATAAAACACCTAAGTTGGCTACTGTACCAAAACATTAATTTTATGAATTAATCGGCTAGAATAAGCCTATTTGCTTTTACTGCCATCAGAGCATCTATTTTCGTTTGTCTGCCGTCGAAGATTTATTATTCTTCTATCGCACAGAAGTTTATATGAGAAGCGATCTCATCAAATAACCATCTAAAACTAAGACAGTCACCATCAATGACAACTTTATGATCAAAACCCATCTAGGCCGAATTAGCTCTTACAACGTATATGAGGGAGTTGATATCGAGGGGAAGCAGCATGTCACCATCTACGTTAAACTTGTACTTCGTATCTAATTCAGCATAAGGTAGGAGATACCAAAAACGGTTTCTGCAAACGAAAAATGGAGCTCTACACCAAACTGGCCAGCTGCACCCCTAAGTTTATATGGTCGGGGGATGTGAGGATCTCTAACGTACCCTATCAGGTAGAAATATTCGAAAAGCTGGGTCCTTCCCTGCAGGAGGTGTTCATGATCAGCAAGCAGAAGTTAGTGGGGCATACCCCTCATATCCTGACCTACAACGTCGTAAATTGAGTGTAATTGTAGTTGTTACTGTTGTAAAAATTGCACGATAATGGCTACGTCTATAGGCATTTGAGCCCAGCTAAGCTGTTCCTCTCCAAATCATCTGAACAGAACGACATTTACTTCGCATAGTTCATTGAGTGTTACAAAAGAGGCGAAGCATGCCCTTCAGTAGGATCCAAGTACTCTTCGATTGGTGTTCACTTAGGCCTACGTAAATAGATGATTAAATTAGCTGCTAGCTTTAAGGATGACCTGGAATCCCTGTGTTACATAATGTTCGATATGTTTACTGAAGGGAGCTACCTTAAAATTAATGAGAGTGTCCCCGAACAAAAACAGGTGGCGGAGTACCTATCGATTAAAAATGACTTTGACGTGCACAAACTCAAGGGTGTTCCACAATAATACATCGATTTCTACATTTATGTAAGGAATCTATCGCAAAACCAGCAGCCTACCCTCGAACACTGGAAAAAACAACTCCGTAAATACTTTTTACTCGAATAGCTCAAGCTACCCTACAACTGGGTTCCCCGCACACGCACTTTCGAGTAGTACCTCCTCAACCTGGTTCAAGTCTATCAGCAAGAAAACCAATAGTAACTAGCGTAGTAGAACTTCGGTTCTTCCAGGTAGTTCAAAGAGGATGATTAAACGGTGGAGCATAAGCTGTCTCGAATTGGTGCCATTACCATGAACACAATAAATTTCTGACTGTATTCACAGCTAATAAGTATCATTTCAAATTTGGACGGGAGAGTCGGTGGCTAGCTTATCCTCTCGTTAACTGCGAATTCGAAATGCTACGGCGGTTGGACTGTAGAGACCCTCTGCTGGCACTCTGGTCTCGCTGTTTTAGGTTGAGACCGTATCGTCCTGCAGCTGCGATTTGCTTAATAATTTCGATATCTGATTTCCTGTGTCCTGAGCGATCTCTACTTGATCTCAAATTCTTTAGTGAGTTGCTAGGTTCCCTGTTTATGGTCTTCGGAGCGTAAGTCTTCTCAGCGAAGGGACGTATCTCGACCCTTTTCGTAAACTCCGCCATCTAATGAAAGGACAGTTTGCTTCGTATTCGACTGGTAGAGTCTTTATTCTTCCTGCTATTGTAGTTGGAGTCTTTATTGGAGGCGCTATTATCGTTTGAAACCACCTGGCTGCCAAACTTAATCTGAGTAGTCCCTTCAGCCTATTTGAATGCTTCCCTCAAGAGCTTCCTCTCAAGTTATGCCGTTTTCTTTGTCTCCTATTCTAGTTTCTGCTAGAGGTGCTCGTAGTAAAGCTTGAGTTCGATTTACACCTATGTTTGCCTCGAAGTACCTTGACGTGCTTGCGGATCTTAGCTTCGAGTTTTTGAATTTCGGCCTCATAATCGTTGTTGACTTCGATGTTTGCGATGGTGATATCGATGAGCTCCAGGATGAGATCGAGAGCCTGTCCAAGGCTTTCCGGTAGTCGGTCCAGCATCGGTAAAATGCGCTCTTTGAACTATACTGCGTGTTACTATCGATCATCTGGCAAGCAATACGCCGTTGACTCTGCTGAGCACTTGCTTTATGAAGAGTGCCACTCGTTCGTACCCGTCTACTTCGTTGACTGGCTGATCCTGTTGCCCCTGCTGCTGTTACATCCTCAATTATTTAATTATGGAGTCCAAACCAAGACAATCAAAGCTCTATAAAGGCTACACCATATCAGAGTATAAGGTTACCGATCAGACTCAAAGTAGGTTCAAGTAGTTCGATAAAAACAATCTGATGGGAGAGGGGATGTGTGGATTGATATGTTTGGCTGTTATTAGTGAACTTGCGAATGGACTACTTCATAAAGACTTAGAGGAGATAGTTAAAAGACTGAATGATGATGAGGCTGTGTTCGGAGGAGTGTAGAAGGTATGGAATTTGGTAAAGAAATCGAGGAGTGACTATTTTAAATCACATCGATTTGAGTTCAATAAAGATACACAGAAGACTCAGGCATTCATGCGCCACACTATTGATGAAGCTGATATTCTGGATTATTGCCGTGGGTTAAACACTGATATTGCGATACTGAACGCAATTCAAAAACAAAAATACGTATAGCAATTGAAAGCTGAGACAGAGCATGATGAGAGAGTTAAAGCGTTGATCTCGTAGGACCGACTATTGACTTACAGAAACGGCTAATAAATCAAAAACCTAGCTTAGTGTCCTAAACCCTTTATCGGGATATCCCTAGACAATAGTGGTCACTACTTCAGCTACATCGTCCGGAACAACTCCATCGACGTATTCAATTCTCTGGACTAACCTAGCCTCCACTGCGACATGCTAACTCTGATAATTAATAATCTGTGATAGTAGTATAGAAAATGTATGAGCTGGAATACGAAGCGATATCAGCGACAAACTTCAAGGACACTTTCTAGTTGCACCATAACATAATTAATAGGCTGTGCTGGTAGTCTACACCGTTCGCCCAGCCTCCTATATAGTTGGTGGTGAGACTGAACCATCGAGCCTTCATCCAGAAGCTGCACCTAAGAAGCAAACCCAGTATGTAGATCGTGTAGTTGGATATTCTGATAGCTGATGTCAGCAGCAGTCTATTATCGGAGACTGAGTTCGCGAAAGTAGCTAAAGGTTCTAATAGGGATATGCAGCATTTAATGTAACGAGTAATGAGACGATAGTTAATGTTAACAGGACATGCAGGTTCATAAAGTTTGTGGTAGGGGCCAAACAGGAGAGAAGGGAGGTGTCCATTGATATGCTGAGGGTTATGGGCAGCGAACACATTTTGGAGGAGTTTAAAATGGTAAGGGATGCTTAAGATAGGCTACTGGTGGCAATAGGTAACGTACGGATAAACTGTTGATTGAACTTGGTACCAGAATAGACACACCAGAGTTATTCGATGATGTGGATGTACTGCCTATCGACTAGTAGACCAGAATCACCATTAAGGATATGCTGAAGCTCTAGAATGAATTCATTAGAGAGTCCGATTTCAATAAGAGTGATAAGATCAGTAAAGATTTATCTATTGTTCTGCAGCTGGGAAGAGATATACTGATAGCTGAACAGAAGAAGGAGTGGGCACTGGCTAAGTAAGATTTTAAGGAGGCCAAGGCTTGGGATGAAGAGCTTAAGCTACTGCGGAGAAAGCGAGATAAGTATGATGAGGAGTACTAAACAACGAGATACTAGCAGATGATAGAGTTTACTCCGTCGAATTCCAGGCAGGATGTGGTTTTTGCTTAGCTGGTAGAAAATGATAAGAAGGATTATGAGGCGTATAGACTGAGGGAAGAGACTGATGTGGAGAAGAAACGAGCAATAATAAACTAGGAGTATGAGAAAGCGAAATAGGAGGCTGCTCCCTGGTGGGAACAGGATGTCCCTACTGTAAGATCAATAGAAGATGCTGAACCTTAGGTAGCTCCCCCCAGAAACAAACCTAAAACCCCAAAAAGAGAGTCTCCTCCACTAGAATAATAATACAAGAAACCGAAGAGTCGCCAGCTAAATAAGAAATCCCTCAAAAATAGTAAAGCTTCAAGCATAAAATAAGAAGAGGAGCATGACTTCAGCAATAAGTTTGTGTATAATGAGGGGGACGCCGATATGGAAATGTTTATTGAGCCTCTCCTCAAAGCTAAAATAGACAACCCTGATGGAGAACTACTTAAAAAGTATGACCAGCTTTAGTATCTTAATATTCTAGGTTCGAGGGCATGGCTGGCAATAAATTCACGTGATAACTGGAGGCAGAGGCAAGCAGCAGCTATGAGCGTCCTTTCTTTTATTTAAAATGGGGTCCCTGAGAAATACCATAATGGTAAGAGCAAGCTTCTGTTCTTAGCACTAATGGAGTTCGCTAGAATATGCTGCAGGGATAAAGTCCTTCAAATTTATTTCGATGGGTTAAAGATACTGGGATCTGCTCTAGCTCCACCCATATGCGGAACTGACGTCACTCCTACTATGATAAATAAAGCACTAAAAGACTTCGTTCCAATTCTACTGTAGAAAGTCTCATAGATGAACTCAAGAGCAAAGGATATGTCGATGGATACCCTCATGTCCATATTCTGCCATCCTGCTGCAGATATAAATATTCTGCTGAAGGAAGTCCTCAAAATATTTAAGGAGGACCCATTGGGTAAGCTTCCCCAAGTCGATAAACTACCCACTAGAATAGTATGGTCCAGAAACGATACAGCGATTCGAATGCTGTAGAAGCTACCAATCGACAAGAATAAGCATAACATCAAGTAAGTACTTGATTTGATGGCTATTCCCAGTCTCCATAACCCGAGTTTCGATGTGAGGGTTAGTGCTGTGGATCTAATTGGAGCCCTCTTTAGACATTTAGGAGAACGTAATTTTAGTGTAACTTAGCGATGATCCTAGCGATAAACGACGCAGAGGGCATAAAACCCAACCTGCAGTAGATGGTGCACTCAAAAATCGACCAAATTCGTTAGTAGATGAAGAAAATGCACAAAACTTGAATTTGTTAAAGAAAGAACGATTATCAGTAGTTTCAGCCACCCGTTATCATCGCTTGAATGACATCGCTCTCTCTGACCGCATAATTCCCCACAAAGAACTGATCCATCATTTCTCTCCCCTTATAGAACAGCCGTAATTTCGTCCCATCCGCCAGCTTCTGCATAGTTCTAAAACTATTCTTCAACTCATGTATTGTGGCGTTGGTGTTAGTGTTGACAGTTGAATCAGTTGTGAACCTGGTAGAACGGATTTTAATCTACAGTAGGATGTAGTAGTACTGTAACGGGCTTCTGCTCGAAGTTCTTATCCAGGTGATTTTAGGCCATGGTGACCTTGCTGAAGGTCTTGGGCATATTGACGCAGAATATGGGGATTTAGTACTTGGCAACTACATCACCTCCAAATTACTCTTTTAGTCGATGCACATCTGCACTGAGTTCTGCAACAGACGCAGTCCAGCCGATTCGAGGATGGCTCTCAAATCACCTTCACCCTCTGATTCAAGGGCCAGTTGAATGGCTTCCCAGCATGTTTTCTCTCCTGAGGTCCTGGTTTCTAAATGATAATTGAGCTACCCCAGAATTCTTTGCGCTTTGCATGAAACTCTCCCTCAGTCACTAGACATTCGTAGGCACACGTCTACATTATGATTGGTGTACTCGACGACTGCCCTACCCCACCGATTCGTTGGGAATGATTTTGCAGATATGTTCATATTTCTTATTGACGTTGAGCGGATGATCCAAACGCATGATCATCAGGTACTGAGTGGGGTATGGTGTACCCTATTAATGTGAGGGTGATTAATATGGACGGAATCTTCGGGGCCAGTTACACAACCCATGACTTCTTTTAGGGTAATTAATAGATTATCGAAATGGTGGTGTTTCTAGTTGTTGTGCCTGGGTTATTCAACATTTGATTGGCGACTGATCATGTAATAGATAGCATAGCCGGCAAATTAGATAGTAAGATGTATGTAGACGAATAACGAGTTAACGCAAATCATAGTTTTTTCTTACTTGAAACTCCTGTCTTAGTCTTTTTAGGTTTGTCCTTGCGTTTTGGAGGGAAGTAATCGTCATTAGGTTATTTTGAAGGGTGGGAGTCCACTTTGTGTTTGGTGGATCCTATCACTTTATTTTTGGATTATGAGCGTGAGCTGTTCTTTCTACTATTGTCCTTATGTTTGGATTTATTGGGACTTTTAATATTATGAATAAGCTTTTATCGGCTTGCGTCTTGGTTTTTCTTTTTAATCTTTTTTTAAATTGGGTTCTTATATCTAGGACTCTGCGCCCTAGCTACCGATGTCGCATGGTTTCTGGAGGTGGCAGGTACGGGTACGTGGTGATTACCCACCAACTCTTAACTATAGATATCGAGTCCTCTGACGATATTCTCCTTCATGCTTTTCATCCGAGGTTTCAATCCAACCTTCTATTTCTTCTCAGGATTGTGCTTTAACTTCAGAGGTTTTATTTATCTCTACTCCTATTCCATTATTCCGTGGGTCCTACGAGCTTCATCTTCTCTAACAATTGGAATCTAGACGAAGGGTGCTTTCAAAGACCTCGGTGGATTGGGTAGCTACTACCTAGGTGCAATGTTGTTTGGTAGTTAGGGTTGAAGTTTTGATATGGGTGAGATGGGCTGTTCAACTGGATTTTAAATGGGGGAGACATTTTGCTGTTTGGGGATAGGCTGACCTATTGACGCAGCCATTCCTGAGGGAGGGTTTTGAGGGTTTATATCCTCTAATTGGTCGTCAGGAATCATTGCTACAGTATCGACCAACAACTAAGGTTTGTAATGATTGTTGTAGCTATGCAGCACATGTCTCACGAACATACTTTCGTAGGGTACATAAGTACAGAATATCTTTATAGAGGTTAGATGGAACAGCTCTGACCTCTGGAACTCCTCCGACTTCCTCTTCTCCTCCTCATTATTGGGATACTTATCCACTTCTATCAGTCTGATCTCAGTCGCAACAGTGAAGTAGCTGATAGCAAATAGTAGGATCTTCTTGATAATTGAGTCGGTCTCTAGCTACTTCTTGAAATTAAGGGCAGAGTCGCAGTTGGAATAGAGGTAGGGCTCCATCTGCATTACGTTGCCTATGGAGTATCCCTCTATCCATCTGTTACTTGACTATCCCTGTGCAGGGCTTTTATTGTTTCTCCACTCCTTATAAACCCATCGGGTTCTCTGCAGGATGTTCTAGTAGTGAGCCAGTGACATCTAAGTTTTGTACATTGATAATTCACGCAACATTTTGAGTTTTTTAGCATAAGTGATTAGTTAGTTGCGTTATTAGAGTGCGTATGCCTTGTAGTAGCGGTAGAATATACCCAGCAGCTCCTTCATCAAGGACACAGCCTTAAAGGAAGAGGTAAGTGCAAGCTAATGGTTTTTCTGCTGAGACATAATCGCACAGTACTGCAGGTAGTACTGCACCAACCACAGTTTCCTTTTGGTTACCGAACACAACAATTAATTATCTTTGGGTTTCATAACATCCGTAAAGTTGATAGTTGCAGCCTCTTCCGCCTAGTTCTTCAGTGATTTCTCAATATTGAAAATGACCGCTTCGATGTATTTGGAGCATTTGTCTAAGGCCCATATTCTCTGGTAAGCTGCAGCCTCATTATGCAGTACGCACACTATCAGGTTTAAATCGATCACTTTTCCACAGCATGCACCGTACTACATCAATTTATCAGTACCTCTAGAATACGTTCAGCCTCTGCCAAGTAAATTAGTGCTTACTTGGAATTTGTGGCATGAATACGCTATACTGCCATATCGTTAGTGTCCTTCACAACCTTAAAGAATTTGGCTGAGTTAGTACTCTCCTTACCATCATCAAGACTGAGTTAGCGGAGCTAGGCATTGGACAGTGACACCCTGTTTTTGATTTAGTCTGAATTTATTGAGGCGACGGACTCGTTATTGCTGGTGTCTTCACCCTCTGAGGAAGGTTAGGGATCGTGCATATTTAAATGATAATTCAATATCAGCTTACCATTTTCTACAACAATACCCCTTCGAATTGTGAGATAGTTGTTTTATTTGACCGATATTGGACGACTAAACCAAACATACCAGCAACAAACCTTTAATGCAGCTGTGAGTACGAATTACAAAATATGTCTAATATAACACTCAAGACGAAACTTAGGAATAGTCCTTATGTGCCTCGATTGTTTACCTCAGCCTCCTAAACTTCTCGTCCAGCATATTACACTTCTTTAGATTCCTATTCTCCAACTGTGGCTCCTAATGCAGATGCTAATGTATCTTCTCCGATAGCTTCTTTATCATCTTCTGGCTCTTCTCCATCGAATGTGATATCAGTCTCTCCACCATCTTCTGTCTGTTCACCAGTTAATCCTGCATCTTCTCCGAAATAGGAGGCCTCTTGTATACCTTTGCCCTCCTCTTGCTCTTAATATCCTTAATCTTGCAGTAGTTGCTCTCTTCCGTCATGCTCTTCTTGCCCTACTCCATCTTGTACAGCATCTTCATCATCTCTTTCTACTCGTTCTTCTTCTTAAGTTTTATCTAGCACTCTCTCCTTTTCTTTACTAGTTAGTGCTTTTAGTACAGTTTCTGGATGCCTAGGAGCTGTTTGTTTTAGAGGATAATCTCTACGAAGAGTTTGATGCCGGTTAGGGGTACCGGTACCCCATGCTCATCTTTTTTAATGTATTGGTTCTGGGGTGGTGGGGCTTGTTTGTGACAGCTGAGGAATATGAACTAGGACTAGTGTTTGATCTGAGTAGAATGGTAGGTACTTTTAGCTTCTACTAGGTTATGTTTAGAAAGTTGCTGGATTTGCCGCACAGGTTCTCCCTGTATTTAAGCTTAAACTGCTTCTTGACGTAGTTATGTTGTTTACGGTCTTTATCACGTTCCTGCTAGGTACGGTATACTTTCTGGTTGAAGTTGTTCAGGAAGGTCAGACCCTACTTGATAAGGATGTCTTGAAGGTGGTCCTCATCCAATTTCACCAATTGTTTATCATTTTACACGAATGATATTGATGACGCTCCTATCATTTTCTTTGTAGAGTTGAGGAGTTTAAATGAACTACTAGGTGTTTAATAGACAGAGTTGACCATCATCTTCGGATGTCTAATGCATGATCTGGAATGTTCGTGGCTGAGCATGATAGAATTGTTTTTAGAGGTTTTGGGAGTGTCGAATAGATCCTGGTCGAAGGCAGTCATCGCTTCGTCCTAAACCTACTTGTTCTTCAACAATCTGGTTGGTTTGGCTTGACGTTTGGATGACTTGCCCTCTTTAGAAACCTTAACGTTAGACTTCACAATAGTTATTACCTGTTTATCTAGCTCTTAGCTGCAGTACTTCCTGTGCATCATAGTGTTGTAGTAGTCGAATAGGTAGTTCTAGGGTGGAGGAATGTACACGTTCCTTTCCTTCATGAGCTCCTCAAAGTAGTGCTAAGCGAATGGTTTAACATCATCGATATTCTCTACATGCTTATGAATGTTTTTTATTGCATCTTCAGTCAATATCCCTAGACACTTCTTAAACGCATAATTGTTGAGGTTGGCTTGTTTGACGGAATGAGTGAGGAAGTTGGCTGTCTGGTACACTCTGTCATATTCTTCCAGTGTGGCCAGATTATTAAAGTTGAGGACTAGACAGACAATAACAGTCTTCCATAACTTTTAGTATTTGTGCTGCTTCTTTTTATTATCCAACTCTCTGCAGCTGTACTTCATGAATAGTAGGTCTACTATGTGGCTGAATACCTCGTCAATGACCTCGCAGGAGAGCCTGTATTCAGATAGCTAATGCAGGAACACTGCGTAGGCTAGTTTCACTTCTATTACCCTCTAGATGATGCTAGTGTTCTATTATTAGTAGAGGTAGTACTTTAGTGTATTTGAGTGCGGGGCACAGGTCGAACGCTAGTTTGAGTATCTTGTAGGCTTAACGCATCTTCCCATATTGCTTGAAAGAGTTACAGAAAGCGAAGCATGCAAATAGCAGTGCCTACAGAAACTTTTATATCCAGTGTAGATACCCTTCCTTCCTGTTGATGGTCACCTTCTCGAAGATAGTGAGTACATCCTGCTGGTGATGCTGTTACTCAGTGAACTACTGGATGATGGAGCCTAGTGGAGCATAGGGCACAATTATTTATATTATCAGCTGGTTGATTACTGCGATGTTACGGATACCCCTCTGCACCAGACTCCTCACTAGTTCATAGCGGTAAGGCTATCTTTTGAATACGTTTTTGATTAGCAATTTGGAAATGTGGGTGAGTTGCTGCAGTAATAGTGGGAGGATCTATTTAGAGTAGAAATGCAGGTTCTTTTGGATGGTGCGTTCGATCTCCATAATCCCCTTCCTATACTTTTTCTGAGTTAGACAGGTTGTACGTGATGGATGTATTTCTGGTGGAGGATGGCCTACACTTCTGAATTCATAGAGAATTATGGAAAATATGCCTATTCTTCTATTATCAATATATCTGTTATTGCCCAAGAGATAGGGTTTAAGTTTATTTTGTTTGCTTATTATCGGCAGGGTGTAGGGGCGTCTTAATTAGATATGATGGTTTATGGAGATTTGGATGTAAATACCAGTAGGCTGGTGATGTTGGATGATTGGCAGTAGAAATAACTATTTATTTAAATAAGGAATGTCGAATAAATGGCTCAAAATAGGAATCAGTCCCTAAAGACCAAATAGTCAGTAGGGTAGAAACTCCCTCACTAAGAAGTCTTCTGCTGGCTCCTTCAAAAAATTCTAAATTTCCACCAGCACTAAGCCAAAAATTCCTCTTAAAAAGCTGCTACACAATCAGGACTCCCACAATTCTAAAGGCAGGGGAGACTAAATCAACAATTCGAAGAGCTACGGGCCATTAACTCCCAAGAAGAAACTGCCTACAATAAGCATCTAACCAATTTCCTTCAATGATGGTTCTTCTAGACACCGAGACAGTATTCCCTCCGACTTTAATGAGCTACTAACTAAAAGGTCCTCCTCCAAATTGAGAGCCCTGCAGCATAACCTCGAGAGAACGATTGGCGAGTTACGGTGCATATTGAAGGAAGTAGAGGAATATATTGTAAAATCAGTGCAAGCTATCAAATAGTTCTTCTTCAGAATAGCAGGTCATTTGAACACTGAGTTCAAAGCTACCAGCAATAAAATAGGTAGAATGGAGTAGTAACTTACTGTTAGTGCTGTAAAGATATTATAACT
>JAOXNN020220862.1:0-15066 GCA_028571205.2 Hydropsyche betteni
TCGTCGGCGAGCAGGGCCTCGGGATCGCCAGGACCCGTCAACGTGTGGGCAATGACTCCCAGATCGCCGAACAACCGCTCGAGGCGCCGGGACCGGGTCGGGATCACTCGGTAAGGTTAAGGCGAGTGGAGAACGTTGCTGACATCTATCCGCTCACGCCGACGCAGGAGGGCATCCTCTACCACTCGCTGAAGGACGCGGACCCGGCGTCGTACTTCGAACAGGTCACGTGCGAGTTGGTGGGCGACCTGGACGTCGAACGGCTTCGGCAAGCCTGGGCGGCGGTGTTCGCCCGTCATCCGGCGTTACGGACCGCGTTCGTTTGGAGCGGCGTGAAACGGCCGTTGCAGGTGGTGCGCGAGCAGGTCGATCTTCCCTGGACCGAGCTCGACCTCCGGGACGACCCCGACGCCGAGCGAACGCTGGCCGACCTGGCCGACGTCTCCCGTAGAAGCCCCTTCGACCTGCAGCGGGCGCCGGTCACCCGTCTCACGGTGGCCCGAGTGGACGATCGGGTCAGTCACCTCCGGTGGGATTTTCACCACCTGCTTCTTGACGGCTGGTCGGCGGTGTTGGTTTTCGATGAGGTGCTTCGGCGCTATCGCGAACCCGATCTCCCGCTCGATCCCGGCCTCCCCGCACGGGTCCACGTCGAGTGGTCCAAACGCCAGGACACGAAGGCCGCCGAACGGCACTGGTCAGAGCTGCTCGCCGGCCACGAGCCCGGCACCGATCTTCTCATCGGGGTTCCGGCGGCCGGCAGGCCCTTCACGCGGGCGCGCCACGATCACGCCATGGACGACAGCCTCGGGCGGCGAGCGACCGAGTTCGTACGCTCGAACGGCCTGACGCTGAACACCTTGGTACAAGGCGCGTGGGCGCTGACGCTCGAACGTCTCACCGACCGCGACGACGTCGTCTTCGGGGTCGTGACCTCTGGCAGACCTCCCGAGGTTCCCGGGATCGAGGAAACCGTCGGCATGTTCCTCGCCACGCTCCCCTTTCGAGTGAGGGTGGACGCCGAGCAACCTGTGCACGCCTGGCTGGCGGCGATACAGCGCCAACAGTCCGACCTGCTCGCTCACCAGCACCTCTCGCTGGCATCGATCCGTCGCGCCGCCGGCGTCGATCCGGGGAGCGAGCTCTTCGACAGCGTGCTCGTGTTCGAGAACTACCCCCAGCCGCTCGACGAGGACGAAGCCGGAGGCCCGGACCGAATCGAGGTACGGAACAAGCAGGTCTTCGAGCAGACCCACTACCCGCTGACGATCATGGTCATGCCAGGGAACCAGCTGCGCTCGACGGTGCTCTACGACGCAGCACGTCTGACAGAGGACGACATCGCGCGCATCATGACCCTCTTCGAGACGCAACTCGAGGCGCTCGTCGATGGCCCGGACGCTCGTCCGATCGACGTCTCGAGACTCAGCGATCTCGATCGCGAACGCCTCGACGCGTGGAACGACACCGCGACGAAGATCGCTCCTCCGCCGCACCTCGGCCGATGGCTCGATGCCGTCGCACCAGGCAGCCGGGTGACCGTCACCGAGCATGCAACCCGCCGTCGGGCCACGCTCTCGGAGCTGGACGAGCGGGCAACGGCGACGGCTTCGGCCTGGTCCGAACGAGGGGTCCGCGCCGGCGACGTCGTTGGCCTTCGACTGGAACGGGGCCTCGACCTCGTCGTTGCCGCTTGGGCCGCGTGGAAGCTCGGCGCGGCGTACGCACCGTTCGGGCCGACAACGTCGCAGCAACGAATCGACCAAGCGGTGGCGGTCGCAGGCATTGGCCTGCTCGTCGACGACCCCGCCGATCTTGCTCCTGCCGGCTCCCCTGGCGCAGGGCCGCCTGTCTCCCGCCCGTGCGACCCTACTGCGGCTGTGGACGAGGTCGCCTGTGTGGTGTTCACGTCCGGTTCGACGGGCGCCCCGAAGCCGGTCGAGATCACCCATCGCGGGCTGGCGAACCGCGTGATCTGGCAACTCGGCCGCTATCCGGTCGCGGCCGGAGAGACCTCCCTTGCCAAGACGAGCCTCGACTTCGTCGACCACCTCTGGGAGCTGTGGGGTCCACTCGTCGGTGGGGCCGACGTGGTCTTGGTGACCGACGAGACCACCCGCGATCCGAAGCAGTTCCTGGCGACCGTGGCCGAGCACTGCCCCCTCCGCCTCACCATCGTTCCCAGCCTCCTCCAGGCTTTGCTCGAGAGTGCGGCGCCCGACGTTCTCACCAGGTCGCTCGGCCGACTCCGTTGGCTCACCGTCTCGGGCGAGCCCCTCTCGTGGTCCCTGGTCGACAAGGTCGAGCACCTGCTGCCCGGGGTGGCGTTGCTCAACTTCTACGGAATGTCCGAGGCCACCGCCGACGTGTCGTGGTTCGAGCACGGTGAAGGCCGGCCATCGGCAACCAGCCCACCCATCGGTCGGCCCATCGACAACCTGACCGTCGAGGTCCTGGACCGCCGCGGCCGGCCGACGCCCATCGGCGTTCTCGGCGAGCTCTCCGTCGGCGGTCTTGGGCTGGCGCGCGGGTATCGAAACCAACCCGACGCCACCGTGTCCGCGTTCGGGGCCGGTCCGATCCATCGGTACCGAACTGGCGATCTGGGACGATGGCTGCCTACCGGCGTGCTCGAGTTCGCCGGCCGCTGTGACCGACAGGTGAAGATCCGTGGTGTGCGGGTCGAGCCTGACGGAGTCGAGGCGGTGCTGCGGCTGCATCCGGCCGTCACCGAGGCCGTCGTCGTGTCGGTCGACGACGGAACGGCCCCGCGTCTCGCCGGCTACGTGCAGTGCCGCGAGCATGCAGTTCAACCGCCGTTGGCCGAACTCAAGGACTTCGTACGAGCGCGGCTCGCCGACCAAGCCGTGCCGGCCACCATCGCCATCCTCGATGCCCTCCCCCGGCTGCCCAGCGGAAAGGTGGACCGAGCGGCGCTCACCCTCGCAACCCAGGCGGCCGACCCCGTCGTGCCCGGCTCCGACCGCCCCGCGACCGAAGAAGAGGCGGCCATGATCGCGCTCTGGGCCGAGGTCCTGGGCCGTGAGGCCCCGATCGGTCCCGATGACGACTTCTTCGCCCTCGGCGGCGACTCGCTGACGGCACTTCGCCTGTTCGCCCGAATCGACCGTGACTACGCACGAGATCTACCTCTGGCCGCGGTGTTCTCGGCTCCGACACCGGCCGCCATGGTGCGTCAGCTCGAGCTGGGCCCCGAACCGACGGACAGCGCACACGAAGTGACCGCCCACCCGGTGATGCTTGTGTCGTCGGCTTCCCCCGGTCCGCTGGCTGCGCTGGCGCGTCGCTTGGCGGGAGTCGCGAGTCTCGTCGAGGTGGAACTGGACGCCGAGGCAGCGGCGCTGTCCGATCGGCCCGACCACGAACCGCTCATCGTCTGCGCAGCCGGCGTGGACGCCCCTGCCGCACTCGAGTTTTCGATCGCCGCCGCTCGACGCGGTCGACGGCCGAGCCTCGTGGTGCTCATCGACGCCGCCCTCACCCGCGCTGCGTTCGATCGCCTTTCCGCTACGGGGCCCGGCCCCGAACGGCTGGTCTTCCTCGAGCCCGCCGAGGAGGAGGGAAACCCGTCCATCGTTCCGACGCCGGCAACACGCCGACGGCTCGCCGAACGAGCCACCGCCACGGGATGGGCCGACAAGACCGAGATCCTCCTGACACCTGGCAGCGCCTCCACCGTCCTCGCCGAGCCCAACGTGAGTTGGCTCGCCCACCTGGTCAGCGACCAGCTGGACGTCGAACGCACGCAACACCTGGTGCGGATCAGCGGGACGGACCAGAGCCGGAGGACGCTCTTTGCCGTTCACGGCGAATTCGGGAACATCGTCAGTTACCGCGATCTCGCCGCCGCGCTGGGCGACGAGTGGTCACTCGTCGGTGTGCAGGCCAGCGGAGTGCACGGCACCCGCCCCCTCCACTCCTCGATCGAGGAGATGGCCGATGCCTATCTGGCAGAGCTGCTCGTCTGGCAGCCGAGCGGCCCGTACTTGCTGGCCGGCTACTCGGCGGGCGGAACCATCGCCTACGAGATGTCCCGCCGTTTGACGGCCGCCGGTCACCAGGTCGAGGCGCTCATCTGGTTCGACCACTATCGAATGGGAGCGGTCAAGGCCGAGACGGTGCGTGAGCGCACGATGCGGTTGACCCGCAACCGATTGAACGTTCTGTTGACCGATGGCGTGGGGCTTCGCGCCGGCATCGAACGCCGTCGGCTGGATCGCATGCTCTCCAAGCTCGACCTCCGCCAGCCCGACCAATGGTGGATGGAGATCACCCGCGTAGCGACCGATCAGGCCGACGCAGAGAACATGCGTGGCCTCCTGATCAGCCAGAGTGTGCAAGAGGCCCGCCAGCGCTACGACCACGGACCCTACAACGGTCGAATCATCCTCTACCAAGCGGACGTGGTCGACAAAGCCCGATCACCCGACAGGGGGTGGAGCGAGGATGCACTCGACTTGACTCGTGTGCCCGTGCCGGGTGCGCACAACACGGTGTTGCTTGCGGGCAACGTCGAGGCGATTGCGCTCGACCTACAGCGCCGCTTCGGTCCGTCCTAGCTGTTCAGTTGTCCAGCGCGTCGAGGAGCTGGGCGAGATCATCGATCTCGTCATCGCCGAAGTCGACGAGGTCGAACCGTCGTGCCGCAGCCGGTCCGTCGCCCAGCACTGCCAGAGCGGCCACCGTCGATTCGATCAACCGGTCAAACGCCTCGATGGCGACGTCGTCAGGATGATGATCAAAGATCAGCCGCAGGCCCAGCGCATCGACCGAGGACATCAACCCGATCCGGTGGAGCCGACGGTTCATCGGATCGACGGCTGCGCGCACACCTTCGCCGACGACTTCGGCCAAGCGTCGATGCCCGGCGAACGGGGCGACCAACGCCGAAGAAGACGAGCGTCCCATGTTGTTGAGCAGAACGGGAATGACGGTCCCGACAGAGTCCACCTCGACCGGCTCGGCCTCCAGCTGGCGGAGCGTCTGCACCGGATCGTCAGCCAAGCGAATCCGGTGGGATCGATGCACGGTGAACCATCCGACGGTCCGAGAGAGATCGACCTCGTCGTACTGGTCGTCCTCGCGACCGTGGCCCTCGATGGTGACGACCGGGTCGCCGCTTCCGATGGTCTCTTGCAGACCGTTCTCCCGAAGACCGTTCTCCCGAAGACCGCTCTCCCGCACACCATGGGCCAATGCGACCGCCAGCAACCGCTCGAGACGAACGTCGCTGTTGGCCCCGATCAGGCGTTGCGTGACCGCGGCGTCAATGCGCCGCTCGACGACGCGGGTTCCCGCTTCGGGGTACACCACGTCGTCACCACCGTCGCTGGTGACGGGAGCCGACACCGGAACGAGGCCCGCCCACTGGCGGACCGATGTCGACTTCGGACCGAAGACGACGCTGTCGCCGCGGCGCAGTTGTTCGTAGGCGGCAGCCCAGTCGTCGAGGAGCGGGGACCACGAGACCACGTCCATCACCAAGTGGTGCACGGTGGTGAAAACCGCTGGGCCTCCTTCGAGTTCTGGGAACAAGGCCAGAGCGAGAAGCGGGCCGTGTTCGATGTCGAGACTCGTCTCCATCCGACGAGCGACGCGCTGGGCTTCGGCGATCGTGTTGGCCGCTGAGGTCTCGACGGCGATGGTCTGCGAGTCGGTGTAACGGGCCGTGGGTCCCGGCCCGAACCGGAGTCGCAGAGCATCGTGCTGGCGGGGAAGATGCACGGCCGCTTCGGCGAGCGCTGTGAGGTCGGCGTCGGCCGCCACGCCGATCCAGCGGGACTGGTTCCAGTGGTGCGGGTTCGCCATACCGGCGTCCAGGAACCAGCGTTGGATCCCAAGCAGCGGGACCTCGCCCTGGAGCGCGCCTTGTTCAGCACCCCCAGCGCCCGACGCCTGCAGCACGGCGGCCGACGCCCTCACGGTCGGGTGCTCGAACACCGCTCGACTCGAGAGCTGCCAACCGCGACGACGTAGCCGGGCGACGATCTGGATACTCATGATCGAGTCGCCGCCGAGTTCGAAGAAGTCGTCGTCGACGCCTACCGAGTCCACTCCGAGCACCTCGGCCCAGATCTGGGCGACGAGCCGCTCCCGGTCGTCGGTGGAGCGCGGTGCCTCCTCGGTCGTTCTCGCCGCGTTGAGGTTCGACGCCCGGAGCTGGTGACGGTCGACCTTGCCGTTCGGAGTCCGCGGCATCTCGTCGATTCGAACGATCCGACCCGGGCGCATGAAGGCAGGCAGATGCCGTCCGAGCGCGTCGCGTAGATCAGCTTCGCTCACCGGTTCGCCCGCACGTTCGGTGTACCAGAGCGCCAGGGCCTGACCGGATGGCGAAGCGACGGCGTCGACGACCACCTCGCCGACCCTGCCGTAGGAGAGGGCGACGTTCTCGACCTCGGCCAGTTCGATCCGATACCCCCGGATCTTCACCTGGTTGTCCATCCGGCCAAGGAACTCGATGTCCCCATCGGGCAACCAACGCACACGATCGCCCGTCCGGTAGAAGCGGTCGACCCCGTCGACGATGAAGGCCGCCGCGGTCAGCTCTGGTCGCCCGAGGTAGCCGGCGGCGACGCCGGCTCCGCCGATGAGCAACTCACCGGGAACGCCGACCCCGACGAGGCGACCACCGGCGTCGACGATCCGACAGGTCGATCCGGGAATCGGCCTCCCAATCGGCACCGTCGAGCCATCGAATCCGGATGGCACCCGGTAGACGTGGCTCCACACGGTCGCCTCAGTCGGTCCGTACTCGTTCCACAGACCGGCGCTGGGCAGATGCCGATGGTGGGCCGCGGCGATCTCGACAGCACACGCCTCGCCGGCGACGATCACAACGTCCAGCGAATCGAGCGACAGAGGGCGTGCGGATGCGGCGTCGGCGGCCTCCTCGAGAATGAGGCGATACATGCTCGGCAACGCCAGCAGGTGACTCACCTGCTCACGTTCGATCAGTCCGGTCAGGTGGGCGAGGTCGTCGTGCAGGCCCGCTTCCGGCAGGATCAGCGTGCCCCCGGTGGCAAGCGTCCAGAAAAGACCGACCATCGAACTGTCGAACGAGAAGGACGACAGCAGCAAGAAGCGGCCCACGGGTCCCGGGTAGACAGCGCTGCGAGCAGCCGTCGAGGAGGCCAGGTTCCGGTGGCTGACCACCACGCCCTTGGGCCGTCCGGTCGAGCCCGACGTGAAGATGACATACGCCGGACTGTCCAACGGCAACGATGATGGCAGCGACGTCCCGCCCCCGCTCGATCGGTCGGCCACTGCGCCGCCTTCGCCCATCGACGAGGGCGTCAGGACCAGCGTCGGGTGGGCGTCCTCCAAGATCTGCGCGACCCGGTGTTCGGGGTAGTCAGGATCGATGGGAACGTAGGCCGCCCCCGTCTTCAGGACGCCGAGGATGGCCTGGACGGTCTCTGGTCGCCGTTCGGCGATCACCCCGACGAAAGATCCCGGTCCGACACCTCGAGCTGCAAGGTCCCCTGCGATGTCCTCGGCTCGACGCTCCAACTCGGCGTAGGTCATGCGAACACCGGCGCCGATGAGTGCGCAGGCGTCGGGAGTCTCCGTTGCCCATCGGCCAACGGCCTCGGGGATAGGCACACTCAGTGGCGCGTCGGCGCCAACCATCCACCGGGGTTCCACGGGCTCGCCCTGCGTTGGCGGGGCGAGCCGGCTCACCACGGTCTCTGGATGCGCAATGAGTGCGGTGACGGCCCGGTCAAACTGATCGAGGAGCTCGACGGCGGCCGCTTCGCTCGCGAAGGAACCCGAGAACTCGAGCCCGAGCGAGACGGCGGACCCGCGAGTTTGTACGAAGAAGGTTGCGTCGGTCACCGCCGACTCGCTGGCAAGGATCAGGTGCTCGGCCGCAAGGGTCCCGAGCTTCGGCGGTGCGAGCGACTCGAAGGCCAGCATGACCGAGATCGATGGCGCCGCAAGGCCGGCTCGGCGACGGTCCGACACGATGGACGAGTACGGGTAGGTTCGGTGGGCCAAGGCGCCGGCCATGACGTCGGTCGCCCGGACGGCAAGGTCAGCGAGGGTGTCGGTCGGGTCGACGTGCACGACGAGCGGCAGCGTGTTGAGGTAGTACCCGACGAGGCCTGAGGAGTCGAGACGGTCCCGGGTCGAGGCACTCACGGCCACGGCGATCTTCGGTCCGTCGCTGTGGCCACGCAACACCGCAGCGAGCGCTGCCAGGACGGCGGTGAATCCAGTGGTGCCGGTCACGGTGGCCAACGCTCCGCTGCTGAAGCCGGCCGGGCGCTCTACGTACCCGTCGTCGCGTTCGGGTACCCGGCCGGCATCGGGCTCGACGACAATGACCGCCGGCTCACACGCCAGGTCCGGCCCCGCCCAAAAGGCCCGATCGACATCGTTCCACTTCGACCGCTGCCAGGCGGCGTGGTCGGCGTAGTCGTACGCCAACGGCTCGAGTCGTCCACCACCGTAGGCAAGGTCGAGCTGATCCCACAGCGTGTCGAAGGTGCCGGCGTCGATCGAAACGTGATGGAAGAACAGCGCGATACCTGTGGTGCCGTCAGCCAATCTGGACACCTGGCAGCGACCGAGCGGTCCGCGCTCGAGGTCGAAGGCCACGAGCTGGAGCGCTCTTGCGCGAGCCACGAACGCATCGAAGTCGAGGGAATCGTCGCTTCCCTCTGGTCCGATCGTGATGTCGATGGCCTCCGTTGCCGACAAGCGACGCCGAGGCTCCGCAAACGTCCAACACAGCGGAACGTGACGGGCCACCACCGCTCGCAGCGCATCGATGAACCGGTCAACGTCCACGTTGCCCAGCACCCGGTAGCAGCGGGCCACGTTGTAACGGGGGTCGAGAGGCCGGTCGAAGTGTTCGAACAGCAGCGACTGCTCTCCTGCTGAAAGCGCTGGACTTGCAGAGGCCGACCGCACCGGCACCGCGTCGAAGACGCCCGCTGTCCCGTCGGCGCCGGCGGCATGAACCTCGGCGGCCGCCGACAGCAATCGAGGGGTCGTCTCGGTGAACGCAAGGTCATCGGGCAGGTCGCAGCCGACCAGCGCTCCCAGCTCGACCACCATCCGCAACGCGAGCAACGAGTCTCCCCCCAGTGCGAAGAAGTCGTCCTCGACGCTGATCGGTTCGATGTTGAGCAGGCGCTCCCAGAGCGCGATGACCTGCTGCTCGGTTGCCGACTCGGCAGCAAGGTGCAGGGACGCGCTCGATCGGTGGACGCGTTGGGGCGCCGGAAGCAGGCTTGCGTCGATCTTTCCGTTCGACGTCAGCGGAAGCTGGTCGACCTCCACGAAGGCGCGGGGAACGGCATGACTCGGCAGGAGCGACGTCAGGAAGGCCCGAAGTGACGCAGGCTCGAGGAGGGCGCCGGGTGCCGGCTCGACCCACGCGGTGAGCACCTCCCGAGCACGCGGTGCGTACCCGACCTCACCCAGCATGCGCTCGACGTCGTCGAGATCGAGGCCGTCGTCCAGTTCCTCCATGGCCTCGCGGCGGGTCTTGTGGCCGAGGCGAACGTCCCACGCGTAGGGAACCGCGTAGTTGTGAAAGCCTTGTTCGGTGACGTGGGCATGGATCCCGGCCGCATTGATGAGACAGTTCGTCGATCGGCCAGTGTCGGACGGCCGGACCCACGGAGCACGCCGATCCAGGAAGTCCAGCATCTCGGACAGCTCGACATCCACGTAGCGGTAGAAGTCGACGTACTGCACCCGGTCGAAGATGTCTCCGCCTTCGGGGCCCCGGTCGAAGATCGACGTGTCGAGCAGGCGGTTGGGCCCATCGTCGAGTCGGTGGTACACCCGCCGTGCCTGAAGCGTCGCTCGGTCGATGGCGTCGGGATCGAACCTTCCCTCGCTGAACTGCTCGGGGATGAGACGGGTCTCGAACATCTGACCGCGGGACAGGCCGGTGACGATGAGCGGCGCCCCGACCTGGGCCGCTCGGGTGGTGGCCAAGGTGTAGATCGTCTTGTAACAGCCGTGGCAGACATTCGAGTGACGCTCGAGACTGTCCCGGAAGATGTCGTTCATGGCGTCGGTGGTGAGGAACTCGTGGTCCACGCCGAGATCGGCGATCGAGCGGCGGACGTTGGCCTTGGCCTCCTCGGAGATGAAGCCGTTGTCGAGGGTCAGGGTGAGGACTTCGAAACCCAGTTCGATCAGCTTGTAGAGGGCGAAGGTCGAATCCTTCCCTCCGCTGAGCAGATGGATGGCGTCGTAGGGACCGGTGCGCGTGGCCCGCGCACCGTCGCGCAACGCCTCCAAGTCGGCAGGCGTGCGGAACCAACGTTGCGCCTGGTCCTTGATCGCCTCGTGCTGATGACAGGTCGCGCAGACGCCGTCAGCGTCGAAGGTCGCACCCGGTACGTTGTCCGGCAGGCCACAGCGCGTGCAGTGTCGACGAGGTGGCTCGATGGTCGGCCGCCACGCCCGAACCACCGCCCGTGCCACCCCTGGGTGCGAGGAAAGCGCGTGCTCCACCTCGGTTGGATCGAGGCGAATTCCACCGATCTTCAACTGTTCATCGACGCGACCGAGGTACGTCAGGGTCTCGGTGTCGACCATGCGAACGAGGTCGCCCGATCGGTAGAACCTGGTGCCGTCGAGGTCGACGAAGGGCCCGGAGGATTCGTCGCCCAGATAGCCGGCCGTCAGACCGGCGTGGGCGATGAAGAGCTCACCGGCGCATCCGAGCGGGACGCGTCGCAGGTACCGATCGAGAACGCGGAGTTCGACGCCGGGAGCCGGGCGCCCGATGGGCACATCGGCGCGTCGAGCGAGCTCCTCGGGCTCACTTCGATGGATCATGCAGCCGACAACGGCCTCAGTCGGTCCGTACTCGTTGAAGATGGTGACGTGCGGCATGACCTCGAGCAGGCGCAGTGCCAGCCGGCTGGCGAAGGCCTCACCCCCGACGACCAACACCTTCATCCCCTCGCCAAGGCGCGCATCGGTCATTCGAGTCAACACTTCGAGATGGGACGGCGTCGCCTTCAACCACGTGATCTCGTCGTCGTCGGCCAGCGAACGGAGCCCGAGCGGACCGTCCGCGCCGATGACCTTGAGCCGTCCCCCGGCGAGCAACGGCACGAACATCGACGTGACCGTCAGATCGAAGGTCAACGCGCTGAAGAGCGCACCGACCGGCCGGTCGCCGTCGGGGACGTACGCCTCGAGGGCGAAAGCGAGATAGCCGCCGAGTCCGTGATGGGTGATCGGAACCCCTTTGGGCTCGCCGGTCGAACCCGAGGTGAAGAGGAGGTAGGCCTCGTCACCCGGCGCGGGTTCGAGGAACTCGTCGTCGGTGCCGACTGTTGCGTCAGGAACCGGCAGCTCGCTCAGAACCAGTGCGCAGCCCGCCCGTTCGACCATGCGTCGCTTTCGGTCGACGGGGTGCGAAGGCTCCAGCGGCACGTAGGCAGCACCCGCCAGCAACACGGCATAGATGGCGATGACCACGTCGATCGACCGCGGCATGTCCAGCGCCACCCGGCTCCCTCGGCCAACGCTCTGCGACCGCAACCACTGGGCAGTTCCAACGACGCGTGACCAGAGTTCTCGCCCCGTCAGTCCGTTCGCGCCGTCGACGATGACGACGTCCTCCCGGTCGGCCAATGCACTCCGCAACGCGCCGACAATTCCGTCCTCGAGCCCGACCGACGTTGGTGGCCCGACCCTCGCCTGTTCCCATTGCTGCAGAAGGGCCCGCTCGGATCCATCGGGCAGCTCGACCGCACCGATGGATCGATCGGGATCGACCAGAAGATCCTCGATGATCCGCACGAAGTAGCCGGCGACTCGTTGGGCGTCCTCCTCGTGGCAGGCGGCCTCATTGAGGTCGAGATGCAGTTGCACCTGGTCGCCGAACAGGGTTCGCTGGACTCGAACGAGGTGCGCCGGATCGGTTGCCCCCGCGTGGATCCAGCGGACATCGGCGACGACTCCGCCGAACTCGGGTGGCGTGGCGTTCGGAAGGACATTGACCACGACGCGATAGTCGGGCGACGGCGGCGGGCCGGCCGTACCAGCGTGTTGCAGGGTCGCCAGCACCGCTCGGCTGACGTCTCGATACAGCGAGCCGTAGGTCTGATTCTCGGTGACATGGATGTCGACCGGGTACACCTCCATCACCGGCCCCACGATCGAACGCGCATCGGCATGATTGCGGTGATGAACCGGCAACCCCGCCGCGAAGTCGTCGACGCCACCGGCCCGGTGAAGGAGAACTGCGGTCGCCGTCAGGAGCAGCGTGGTCCAGGAAAGGTCGTCGGACAGCAACCGCAGGTCCTGGGCGAACCGCGTCTCGATCGAGCGGCGCACGTTGGACGACAAGTCCACGTCGACGCGCACGCTCCGTGGCGTTCGTGTCGTCTCGCCGGAGAAGAGCGCCCCGACGGATGGTGCAGGGCTCCGGCGCTTCCAGAAGGCTGCGTCCCGCTCGGTCCGGTTCGACGTCTGAGCGGCTCGGGCGTCAGCCCAGGCGTAGAACGACCCGAGGTCGAGTGCCTCCTCGTTGAACACCTCACCGCTGAACACCTCACCGCTGAACACCTTGGCCGTCTGTTCGAACACCATCGCGCTCGACGTGGCGTCGGTCACGACGTGGTGCAGCGCCAAGTACCAGCTGACCCCGCCCTCGGGGTGCACGACGATGACACTGTCGTAGGGGCGGATGCCGCAATCGATCGGGCGAGCGACCCTCGCCGCCGCCCACAGGTCGAGGGCCGACTCCGGCACCTCGACGACCTCGGTGACCACGGAGCCAGGGTCTGAAGGAAGCAGCACGATCCGTGGTTCGTCGTCCTGCATCACGATGCGCGACCGCAGGGCGTCGGACGCAACGACCACTTGGGCGAACGCCCGACGGAGACGCTCCACATCGATCGGCCGTTCGAACCGGGCGATCTCGGCCATGTTCTGCAGCGGCGATGTGGGGTGTTGCTGTTGGGAGAACCAAAGTGCCCGCTGTGAGCGAGTGAGAGGTCGGCCTGTCCGAAGGCTGACGTTCACGGCCTGGCCTTCCGCGTTCGTCCACGAATTGCCCGTCACGGCGAGGTCCTCTCGAAGATGAGATACGGCTCAGGCGTCGCGGCCATCACCCACAGAGATGGTCGTCGCTGTCCCCTGCCGGTCACGGCTTCGACGAGCCGGAATTCGCCCGTGGCTTCGATCTCCGAGCGAGTGGTCCACAGGGTTCCTTGCCTGATGGTCAGGCCGTTGAGGTCGACGAAGGTTGACCGCAGGGGCCACCGACCGAAAAGTAGCGGAGCCGATGCTGCAGCATTCGTCGGGTCGGCCGCCCCTCGACGTTGCACGAGCAAGCAGGGCGGCTGAACGTGTTGATTGAGGTCGTGACTTCGTGTCGATAGACATGGCTTGACCCCACGTCTATCGACAGTACCGCTAACTGCTTGCGTCACCGAGGGCAGAGTTGCCCCGAAGGAACCGCAGTAGTTCGGACGTGATGTAGCGCGAGGCCTCCTCGGGCAGGAAGTGGCCGGCGTCCACCATGTGGGTCTCCAGCGACCGGAAGTAGGTGGGGAACTGGGACACGAACGGATTCGTCGTCGGGGTCGGAACGACCGATCCGGTCGCCGACGCTGCCTTCGTGGGCTTGGAGTACATCCACAGCGCGGGGTGAGCGGCTCGCACGCTTCGGTCTTCAGGAGCGAAGTCGTAGTAGTGCGCGTGACCGGGGTGAGCTTTCAGACCTTCGGGATGGAGCCACATCTCGGCGACGGCGGACTCCGAGAGAGACACCGACGCCTCCGTGACGGTTCCGTCGGGCGCCGTCGCCGGTTCGATCCGATGGAAGGGTAGACCGTATCGGTAGTAGCTGATGGCTGCGGCGTGGCTGTCGGGATCGGCGAACGCCGCTCGGTAGTGGTCGAGAGCCTCGGTGTCGATGCCGGCAAGCGCACCCCGCTCACCTCCACCGAACCTCCACGGCGACGAAGGCGGCCCCGGCAGCGTTGCCCCATCCTTGCCGCCGAGCACCACCTCGATGAACGCTCGGTGATGGCGATCGAAGAACTCCTCAGCCAAGCCCTCGGCCTTGAACCAGTAGCCGTGCTGACTCTGCGGGTGCCACACGGTGCACAACGTGTCGAGGAGGGCGATGCGGCGCACCCGAGCCGGGTGATCGGCGAGAACCTTGAACGCGATGATGCCGCCCCAATCGTGGGCGACGAGGTGGGCCGACTCCAGGCCCACGGCGTCCATGAACCGCACCACGTCTCGTGCCAGCAACCCGCGCGTGATTCGGACCTGCGGTTTGTCCGTTTGGCCGAAGCCACGGTTGTCCGGAGCGAAGCAGGCGAATCCTTGCTCTGCGAGCACGGCCATCTGGTGTCGCCACTGGTAGAACGTCTCCGGAAAGCCGTGGAGGAAGAGCACCGGCTCACCGACGCCGGCTTGGAGATAGTGCACTCGAAGACCCGGCGTTTCGGTGAACTGTGAGCTGAGCATGCCGCCCATCCTGGCAGAGAGACTGCTATGCAATCCCGCCATGGACACGATCTTCGGTCTCCCCACCCACATCCTGGTCATTCATCTGCCGGTGGTCGGCGTCCCGCTGCTGGCGTTGTTGGCCATCGTCTCGTCGGTGAAACCATCGTGGAGCGTCCGCTTCGGCCGTCCGTTGATCGGGCTTGCTCTTGGCATGTTGGCGGTCACTTGGCTGGCATTGCAGACCGGCGAAGCATTCAACGAGTTGCTGGACGGAGCCGCACCGACGAAGAAGCATGAGCAACTGGCCGAGACCTCGATGCTGCTGGTGCTCGGTCTAACGGTCGCGGTCATCGGCATGGTGGTGGCTCGGGTTAGGGACCGACGGCGGCCCGCGGTCGTGCTCTCCGTTGCCGTGATCGCGTTCGCCGCGCTGTCGACGACGTGGATCGTGCGGACAGGGCACGAGGGCGCGCGGATCACCTGGAGCGGTGTGCTGCCGGAAAATCAACCCTAACCCCAATACCGTTTAGTTTAGGTTCGTAGGATGGTGGCGGTGGACGGTTTGGTGGGTTGGGGCCAGTTGGTGTGGCGGGA
>JAOXNN020220896.1:0-15058 GCA_028571205.2 Hydropsyche betteni
AATTAAATTTCAACATCCAATAATTATGATCCTCCCCCAAAGCGACTACCTCGACCTCCACATCAGTCTCGAGAACATCCCCGACTTCAGCTTCCTCCCAGGTAAAATCGACACTGCCGAGGGCACCATGAAGTTCTCAGGCAGGTTCATCCAGCGACTCCAGGAACTCCTCTCCAAGGGCAAGCAGGAGGAGCTGCTGCAGCTCTACGAAGTCGACTTCCAGCTGGCCAACGAAACAACCTTCGCCTCCAAGGGCTGGCCGGAGCCTCACGAGATCGAGAGTACAATAGCAAATTCACACAGACGAGTTCGGCATCGAAATCAACCTCACCACACAGTCCTTCTACAACGAGCTCATCTACAGGGCACCCATGAGGACTCTGGATCCCCAGAAAGACGTGACTGACTTGGCGGACAAGTCTTGGGAGAACTACCTGTCCATCTTCGAAAACATCGCCAGGAAGAGCGAGCAGTCGAACCTGCCTGCGGGGTGGCTGTGGGTACAGATTGGCTTACGATAGGACATCATCGATGAGTTCGTGTACCAGCTGGAGGCAGTCTCTAAGTGGAGGAAACTCGCCAAGGAGGAACACCTGGAAGCCTTCGGTAACGAACGATGGAACGTCTCCAAGATCGAGAGCGTGCTGGCAGACCTTCACTCCAACCTGCTGGAAGACGGGAAGCTGGTACTGCTGGAGGAGTGCTCCAGCCGAGACCTCATGGAATACTACTCGTTGATAGGCCATTTCAGAGTGAAGGTTATGCTGGGCAAGTACGCTGAGGCACTGGACCTCATTTCGACAGTCTCTCTTGATCACACCATCGTCTTCTCGAAAGCCTTTGGGAGCCAGATGTCGCTGTTCTTCGACGCCAGCTTCTGTTACTTCATGCTCGAAGAGTACCTCGAGTCCGCCAAACTCGCCGAAACCATCGCCTTCTTCTACGACAAGTACAAGAAGTTCGTTGTCAAGACCTCCGCAGAGAGCAAGCTCACAAAGCTGAACAGCAAGATACTGGCACTGTGGTGCATGGCACACGTGTTCCAGGGCAACGAGCCCCTCTACGAAATGATTGATCTCGTGTCGGACATCGAGGTGAGCATCAAGAGCAAGGACAAGTCTAGGGTGGAGTCGCTGGAGGGAAAGCTGAACAAGCTGAAGGAGTTCCACCTGGGCACTCTGGTGGAGCTCTTCAACTTCACTGCCCCAAAGCGAGTCACACAAGATGGTTATGTACGGCATTGATAATGCAGGAAGTCGAGTACGACGGCAAAGCACTGGAGCGGAGACTGGAGGAGCACGGTAAGTTCAACTTCAACACTATGCTGAAGCTCTACACCAGGATCGAAGTCAAGAAGGCGGCCAAGTTTCTTGAGATATCGGAAAGGGACCTGCTGGTCAGGATAGAGGACTACGAGAAGCGGAAGATAGGCCTGTAGGAGGACAAGGTGTGGAACAAGAGCATTCTGAAGCCACTGCTCAAGATCGAAAACGACTAGAAGATAATTGTGCAGGGCGATGTGATTACTATTCACCGGTAGAGCGAGAGGAAGCAGAACCAAAACTACGCCAATCTGATGGCATCGGTCGACGATATCACCAAGAAGTTAAGGCGCCTGTGATTGTAGCTAATTGAAGAATATTTCCGATAATTATGGCTTTATTTACGCAACCGCAGCTATTAAACACCCTAATTAGAGAACAGCTATATAATAATTTCATAATAGAACTATCGGATGGCCCTTTCTTCTAACTCACGCCTAGGCATGATGAATCTTCGATAAAGGAAGTCGGGTATTCCAGGTCAGACTGCTCCCACCAATCCTTGTAGCTGACATTTTTACTTAGAAACCCTAACATCCACTTCGAATTCGAATGAGGGACCTGGTATGAAACTCATGCTTCCTGAAGACAATTCATACGAGCCCACTAACTCTTTCACCAACTCTCGTACTCAGATGCGCATGCTTAAGGTCAAAATTGACCGAGGACCCAGCATCGACAAAGAAAAAGGCCTTACAGGTACTAAAGCAATAATTCAGGCACATAAGAACAGCCTAATGCCTTCACGAAAGCTCCCTTAGGTGCTGCTTAGATGAACCATACCTTCAAACCTAAGCCAGAGGAAAAGAAATAGACCATTAATGAAACCGTTAGTGAGGTTCGACCTTCGATGTCCAGGCCACCTCTTCCACAATCAGGCCTAAAGTTAATTCTGCCAGATGAACAACCAGTGCTCACAGAGAAGGAGAAGAGGACAACTGGCATCAACTTCGTTCCTCCTGAGCCCGCTAAAGATGGACTCGCAAGAAGAATAATCAAGCCAGATGCAGAAAGGTCATAAAGTCGAGATAAGAAGATCATGATCCAACCTTCAACCGAAAAGGCTACAGTGGAACCAACCAAAGAGACGAAAGTATAGCCTACCACCCAGCAGAATAAATAAGTTGAGAAACCAAGAGCACCTGAGCCACCAACTGAAACAATTGAAAACTAGCTCGAGCTTATTGACTGTCCTGTAGGCTGTGGCAGGAAGTTCAACAAGAAAGCGTTGGAAGTTCACCAGAAAGCTTGTAAGGCGGTGTTTATGTCGAAAAGAAAGGAATTTGATTCTCAGGTCAAAAGAGTGACCAGCAAGGAGCAGGCGACATTAGCCAAACAGTCAAAGATAAAGGAGAAGAAGGAGATAGCCAACACTAATAAATTAGAAAAAACAGGAGAGGCGTGGAAGACTCAGTCAGAGGGTTTCCGAGCTGTAGTGAAAGCACTGAAGCAAGAGGAAGTGAAAGTTGAGGAGGAAGAGGTTAAAGCAGTCAAGTGCGAGTTCTGCGATAAGCTGTTTAACGAAATTCTGTTAGCCAAGCACTTGTTGATTTGTGAAACTAAAAAGGAAAAGGAAAAAAAGCAGGTCGCTAAGAAAGGTTCCAAGAAAGTAGCCTGATAAATTCATTTCCCAATATTCCTAATAGTCGAATTCAGACACTTTATAAAATATACATAGACAATACAAATGATTTCTTACAGAAACCACTTTCTTTTTTGCATCATAAACAACCCCAATAATGATAGCCAATAATCAACTGAATCTCTGTCTTAGCTATATTTTATTACTAAATATTAACTGTATGGCAGCATAATTGAGACATTAAAGCTGGTTAGCTGACTACGAAGTGGTGCGTTATGACAAAAAGACCAACAGTTGCTATATGACAAAAGGCGCAGGCTAATACCTATACAGAGAAACTCCCGTAAATAACAATGCTCAGGCAGACATCATTGAAGATACTCTTTTGCGCAGGAGCATCTTGAAACACGAGCACTTCGCTGGATTGGTTAGATACCAGGTTGACCGACGATAAAGTGGGGCAACAGTTCAAGTACTCTTTGATTTCCCTTTTAGAACCTTATTCGATTAAAGACGAGATAGATAAATTCATAAGCTACCCTTCAACACAGAAGAGATTTAGTCAGTAATGACCTCCATAGTTATGTGCATGTCCTACCTACAGAAGCAAAACGTAGTCATTCCTGCTGTTCGATCGACTAATATCTTCATAACTCAGTAAGGAGTAATAAAAATAATGGAACCTTTAACTCGCGAAGTCAAAACCAACTACGAACTCGTACTTCACGGCAAACCTCTCGCTTGTGGCTATCTTTCCCCTCAATAACTGTAGTCTGTTCGGATGGGTTTAGCTTAACCTCGCCATAACATTTACAAATCTCAAGTATTTTCTGCTGGTATTCTTCTCATGGAACTAGCGCTTCTTGATGACTAAGACCTCATTTACAAAGGAAATTTCATTAATCTCTAGCAATTTTAAAGGGACTTAAATGAAATTAAATACAAATACGGATAGTAAATAGTAAGAATAATACGAGCAATGACTGTAATAGACGAAAGCAAAAGACCTGACTGGATAGATCTTTAGTGTATCCTCAAAACCAGCTCTTCAGCATATTCAAAACTCCGCAAATCCATCGGAGGACAGTCTATCGGACAATACTCAGAAATCCCCTAATCAGATCTCAAAAGCTTCCTAAAAGTATCTTAAGCAAAGTCAACCACTCTAACAGTAAACCCATAATAAAAAATACATTAGGAACTTATCCCAAATCGCTGCTGGGACAAACCAAAATAAGACCAGGCTAAGCTTAGCAGCATCTCACTCACTCCTAATGTTGAAAGACAAATCATCTATGTTCCTGTACAAGTTATTTATTAACTTCCTTCAAAAATACAGCATAATACATCACCTACGCACATAAACTATCACAACAACCAGGTCTTTCTACACCCTTAACAGAGAAAACTGAACCCAGCTTTGGTAGGACCTCCATCTCCTACATCCCACATTCAGTCTTCACAATTCCCACAAGTTTCATCGCTTCATTCCACTCCTAACTCCTTTATTCCAAATCCTGTCCGTCCTCCAGCATCCCCTACTCCCTCACTTCACCAAATCAATTCTCCTAGTTCACAGAATTCTGCTACTCTTCCACATTGCAATGTTCAAATACCTTTGCCACCTCATAAAACTAATACTACATAGATTTTTCGCTGCATTCAACACCTCCCAAGTGAGACATAAAACTAGCAGCCCATATGCCTTCCAGAAGACATACCGACTAAATAATCGTCCTTCATCATTAATCTAAAAACTTGCTCAAATAGTGAATCCTCCTTAAGTCTGCCACAGATTCCATAGGGCTAACATAACCAAAACTTCTAAACATAATAGAAGTTAATACATAGCAGATAGTAAAATTTGTTTGAGGGAAAGCACACTTATACTTTTGATGATGGTATGATTTATTAAGGGTAGTGGAAGGAAGGAAAAATGAATGGTTACGGAAAACTGTGCTATCGTAGTGGTAAATTAGCGTATGAAGGAAATTGGAAAGACTGCTAGTTCTAGGGCAAAGGACTCCTTCTCAATAAATAGCCCCTCCCAACACGCCAAGTCAACTTCAAAGATTTGGGCCTAATCGCTGAACACTGGGTTGGCTACTAGGGTAACTTCTTAAAGAGCAAAAAACATGGCAGAGGAACATTACTTCTAAGCAGCGGTGAAGTCTTCGACGGCTAATTTAAACAGGACACAGTAGACGGAGAGGGAACTTTCGTAAGTGGCCAGACAGTTATTAAAGGAAGGTGGAGACAGAACAAGCTGATCTAATTTATCCCATGAAACCACTGAATTTACTTGTGAATTATGCTGAATAAACTGTTGATTTTTTAAATGCTCGTTACCTGTTCAACAACCTTTAGGCTCGAGCCTATCTTCATAGAGGTGAGTCTCGATAGGTGTTGAAATATAATCAAATGTAGGAACCTCAATGCATTTCCAATCTTATCGCTTTCGAGTATCCCGTAGTAAGCGATGTAGAGTATCTTTACAAGGAACTCTAAACACCAAAGGATGTAGCCACTTTGATGGAGGAGTTCATCAAAAGCAAACTCGGTGTCAGCATCCACCATCTCTACACCTAGCAATACCGTCCCTCGAAGGAACACACAACTTCCATCAAATTCAACTGCAGATTCTGCGAGAGCTACGTTGAATTCAAGAAACTTGGTGAATTCTTTCTCCTGAGTTGCGTTATGCCCAAGCATCTCCATACTGAAGACCTCAAAGTCAGTATCGAACACTCTAGGGAGGTGTTCTTGATGAACGTAGGAATCTACTGTCGGAACCCTCTATTTCAGTCTGAGAATTAAATCCGCATCCTCAAGGGAAAGCACAAAGTGAGTACACATAAAATTGAGCAGATGTTGCTGTAACTCTATAAAAATTAAATAATCTGCTACCCGATATTTACTGAGTGGTTCAAAAAAGACAAGTTCGTCTACGGCACCTTCCCCAGAGAGGTAGAACACAACTATTTTCCCTAGGTACTGCTTCTGGCTACAAATCCCATGAGGGAAAACTACTACAAAACTAGCGGTTTATTTGCTTTCCTCGATTAGAAGTGCAATTTCGTCAAAATACCCTCTATTTTATAGCCTTATACTGCTGTCGTCTTTAGTACTCTCTCCAAAACACTCAAGCCAGTCATTATTGCTGTTGGTATTGTCAAATCGGGAAGTTCTGAAGAATACTCCAAGTTGATGGAGATTCTACTCTTTGAAATTTACGGCCAGCAACCTAAACTCATTTTTTCAGATCACAACTAAACTCTTCAGCAAGCTATGGAGTACTTAATGTACTAAGAAATGTTCACCGGCAAATATATCGTCAATTAAGGCAACCTCAACCCCTAAGTGCCCTCTTACTGCTAATACTTGACTAAACATCACTCACAAACATAAGAAAAGGCTAACAGACGCCTAGTTCGGAGCACTCACCAGTTTAAAGGAATCGGAAGAACCAACATCTAAATAAAAGACTTCATAAGCAACGTATTTTAGAACGAAGATGGTAACCCAGTACATTTAGCTTACTTCCTAAAGAAGGTATTATCGAAATCTAAAAAAATATCTTCCGAATCAGCAATTACAACCATCTTCAGTTAGCCTCTGGAGCCTATATTCAACGATAGAGCTCTCTAGCGACTAAGACTGAACCTTGACAAAAAGGTTTTCTTTAAATTCATGGAAAAGTACATGTAGTCTCTAACCGATGTTAAGCTTCTATCTTAGCTTGAGGTTGACGAATAAAACCAGGCCGTGTACCCCACCTAATCGAAGTTCATACTGACAACCCTCTCTACAAATTACCTCAATACAGTCCACTACTGGGAATGCACATGCAAATAGTCCCACCTTACCGGTTTACCCTGTTGTCATCTGATTCATTGTGCCAAAATACTTGGGAAGAACTACACTGAACTAATCGACACAACGTGGCTTCTCAATTCTTGATACTACTGTCGTGTTAGTTATTAAAGGTTATTCAGATCATAAGTACATATTAGATTTCATTGGTTTCTATGACCTTCTTTGCTTTTCTTTCGATAAAGTCTGCCTTAACTAGTTTATCTTCCCCTCTCTCTACCGCATCTGTTTCCTTAACTCTTGATTTTCCGCCTCAAACAACGTTTTCTGCCTCTCCAACTGCTAAGAACGTTCCAATACCTCAGTCGGAGCCACACCCGGAAACGCTATATCTTGTATTACCTTCCTACTCGACGCAGCTACAGTATCTATTTGCCTTCGAATCTACTCAATCTTCTGCTACTCGTCCTTATTCAACACTGGAGCCGGTACATACTCCCTCAACTGCTCTTGTAAAGCCCCTATTTCTCTCATTTGGTTTTACTTATGACTCTCTAAACGTTGTACTTGCACTCTTAGCTTGTCCATAGCGCAAGGAGGACTCATAGGTCTGCTCTGATACACTAAATTTAATTTACCAGAGCTCGCTGGAGATAACACTCGTCTTGAAGTGTTTATCGCCTCTATATGGGGAGACTTCTAGCGAGCCATAAGCTATCCTCTTAGTCTAGCACAATCATATGCTAATTTCTGAGATCTATCCCGCTCCTGATAAATTATTCGATGCAGTTGCTCAATATATCCCATCTCAGGACGTCCCGTCTGCAACATATGCCTCAAATCATTGATCTCCAGTACCAAACCTTCGATCGTCTGTAACGCTTGCCGGTGTAGTACTCTTAGTTCCTCATGTTCATTTACTAGTTTTTAGTGAGAATGCCGTAGTGTCTCCCCCTACATATTGGAGTACGCATCAGTACTAATTTTTAGACCGCTTGACATTCCCTGATGATTTAAACTTTATCTTTCCCTAAGTCTATTCACTTACTGTGTTAGCCTCTCGTTCTATTTCAGAAGCAACTCCACCTTAAACCCCTTCCAACTTTCACTGGAGCTGGTCGCTGCGAAATTAGTATCAGTTGTAGCCGACTCCACAAACGGTTTGATGACTGGGTTTCCGTAGTTATTTGAACCCCCAATCGATTTACAGGCATCCTTCCAGAATACAGACTGTTTATCATCGATCTTAGAATGATTTACACTCAAAAGAAGAGAATCCATACTTTCTGTGTTTCCAAATCTCCTGTCAATCATACTGTAGAACTATTTTTACAATCAAACTACATAAATCATCTCCTTACTCATTACTCACCTTTCTTTAAGTTTCTCCTCTTTCTACATCAACTCCTATACCTTACTCTCCTACTTTTAAACCTCCTTTACGTACGTCTACTCATATTTCTTCTACGATATCGACTACTCAAAGTTGTTTCCTTACGATTTTTCCATATGGCTTCCTTAAGATTTGTCCATTTGGCTTGCCTAAGGACTATCCTCCCCATGCATCTTCTCCCTACTCTCCCCTGCCTGAAGGTGCCCTGTCTTTTTGTTCTTACGCTTATTGAGCCTATCTTCAAATTGCTTGTAGTTCTAAGTTATGACTTCTGCTATCTTCTGGTCCACTGTCGCAGATTTACAGTAGTGCTGCCGCAGCATATGATTCATCTTTTAATGGGTATTCTGCTACTGAATGTAAACCATCCTCATATCGAACTCCTTCTTCTTACTCACCAACTCAGCATCATTTATAGACGGTGCTTGGTCGAGCTTAGGCGGTGATACTTGGGATTATTATGTACTGTTAGGCTTCTTATGCAAACTACGCACTACATTCGGTTTAGCCATTAGCGTCGTTAGCTTACCTCTGAAAAACAGCTACCTGGGGTCTCTCAATGAATTCAATCTCTCCACAGCCCTCATGTACAGCGATAGAAGATTGGCAATAACCTTCCCATTCGGATTAGTTGTTTCCTCAAGGTGGGCTTACGCTTCTAACAGGTCCCAAGCGTAGCTGGGTTCGTCGGCAAACATTTACTTGCTATATGGTTGCATATGTACAATGTGATGTGTCTGCCTACTTAATTCATCTTTAATAAGCTAAATAATCCTACTAACTCCAACTATTCAACTGCATTCACTATCATCCCCCACGTAGCTTCGTCCTAGCCTCAAACAACTCCTATTTAAGCTGTTAAATTAGGAAGTTCTTGTAGTAGTTCTCATCAGTCTCCACCGTATTAGTCAACAGGCACTCATACAGTTGCTTGTTTATATTAAGTCTATGCTTCCTGCTCCTAATCATCGTCAGTGCCTTGTAGTTGCTCTCATATTTCTACCCTTCCAACTACTTTATCACTCTCTCCTGTGCCTCTATTGCATGAAATATCGTCGTTATCTCCCTATTCAACTCACTATTGTGCTTCCAGTCGTAAACTAATGGTCTACTCTCCAACGCAAATTTAGCCTCCAACTGCTTCTTCTGGCTCTCAAACCTAATCTTCAGCTTAGTCATAGCATCTTCTCTCTACTGCGTCAACTGTTGTATCTTCTTCTTAAACCCCTCTCTAATCTCTTTACCTGCCTGCCTCTCATTATCGTGCATCGATAAATTCTCAACCAAGTTGTTTAGCAGTGTCGGAACATTCGATATCTTCTCAATCTGTTTAGAACACTTTACATTCATCGGATTCGTCTGGGCATTTACGTCCTCTATGTGCTTCTCGTACTTATAAATGTGGTCCTTGTACATCTTATTCTCCGAATCATTCAACAACCATATCTGCTCCTTCAACTTAGATATCTGGCACTCTATCTCAGCCTTACTCTCCTCAAACATATGGTTCTTCCCCTCCTGTGATCTTAGGCATTTGCACAACTCCTGCTCCAACAACTGCAACTCCTTCTCATTCTACACTCTCTCCGCACTCAGATACCTCACCCTCTACACAGCCAACCTAAAGTTATTTATCACCGACATCTCCTTTCCACTCAGATTCTTTATGTCATTTAGATTTATATCCAAGCCGATGTACTATTGAATTTGGAGCATCTTCTGCTTGTGCTCCTCCAAAAAATTCTCATATCCTCTGTTCAAACTCTGCAATTTCATCTTCAACTCTGCCACTGAAAACTGTCCAGAATCTGCTTTATCGTGTAACTACGGTTCTTTTGACCTACTGACAAATGATAACGTTGAGTAAGAGTCGACCAAACTATCCAACTTACCCTACAGTGTACCCATAAGAATAATACTACTTGAACGAATAAGTGAGCTCTTAAGCACTTTAGTTAGCCTGGACTGTCGAAATATTGGCTTCAAATTGTCAATATCCCGTAACTTCCTCAATATCAGAATCAGACTGTTGAGCTAACTCTGCAACAACAACCCCTCCTCATACCGCTACTTATCGTTCCCTCTGTACGCCAATTACACGAAACTTATCTAACTAACGACATATTTACATTCGACTCTACGCTCTACAACTCCAAATTCTACTTGTCCAGTTGCAGTACACTAACCTCCATTACTAAATGACTATCACTCCGAATAGGATCTCTGAGAACTTCTTTCAGAAACTTATAAAACATACCGATACTCTTAATCGTTACAACTGTTAGTCCAGGCATCTCGTAGTTCCCATTCAAGTCCTCTTATACTGTCAAAATAGAATTCACAGGTAAGAAGCTAACCCGCCTCTCAGGCTACTCGCTCTTAAAAAACTTCTTTCCGAGGTCAACAATGCGATCCTTCGCCAACTCCACGCAACTTACTGATATTATGAAGTTCTTAATATGGCTGTAAGCATGCGCCTTACTAAATAGGTATTCTATCGTTCTTGACACTATCCCCTTCTCAGTATTCTTCAGCCCCTCTGTGCTCTGCGTCGCATCGTTATCCCCCACTCCAAACGAAAAATCCGATATTCGATTTCTAAAATCTTCCTTACCGAATAGAGTATAACTTTTACCACTATGAGGAGCCCCGTACAAAAAGAATGTTGAGCTAAATCCTTCCACAAGCTTCTCAACATACTTTTTAGCAACAATGTCATAGGTTTTGTTCTGATTATCTGTGGGAGACAGTCTACATAGCAATTTATTTACATCCAGTTTGCGTTGAAAGCCGTCAAATCGTTTCCCCGGTGAAATAAAAGCGTCTTGGATTCGTTAATGTCAATACTTTTAGATCCTGACTCCAAGGACTTTATCCTGAAGTACTGCTTAAACTCAATCTCCGACATTTTAGATTAAATTAATCGAACAATCAATCATTAGTCATTGTGCTTTCCGCATCTTCTCCTACAACACTGTCTTGAACCCAGTTTCCCTATTAAAGTAAGTCTCCGTCCCCTTTTTATGGTTAACAGAAGAGGGATTAACCAATTCTATTCCCTGGACAGATGCAAATTGTAAACTAGACTCCAATCCTGACTGGTGCTCCTTCTTTAGCTTCTACAAAATCTTCTTTCCTGGGTTTATCTTCTGGTTCTTCTTAATATGTACACGCACCTTCCCCATATTCCCTATCATTCCCATCCCAACACCATCAACCTCCTCCTATGCTTACCCAAAAGCCATTCTGTTCTTATATTTACTAATCTACGTGATTCCCATCGCCTCTTTCCTTTTACGGTGTCTTTTACCTCCTCTCTTCTTTTTGGGTTGCTAGCCGGGGATCGGTAGAGCCTTATCTTTAGCTGCTTGCCCTAGTTACTGTATTTTCTCAAACCTCTAAATGAGCTGCTATCTAATTTTATCGCCCTAAACACCACTAGGGCATGTTCTGAGTGCATCTACTCTAGCACATTTAGCCACATTTGTCGATAACATCCGAATAAGCTGTATTTGAAACTAGTTTGAAGCTTTCTGGACTATCTCCATAGCTCCAAAAAACCCAGTATGGTTCCTTCCCAAAAGACCAAACCCAACATTCGGAGTTCTTTCGCTTCCTAACACTTGGATGTTGCAAGCTGGAATAGCAGCCAACTTATCAATACCTCCAGCAGCACTAATTAGCTTTGAGGCTACTGTACTCCCAACCAGCCGAGAAGTATTAGGTGCGATAATGTGCATGCATGACTCAACATACATCATTAGTAACTGTTTATGCTGGTCCAAAACTAAAATAGCTTCTGTTGCTTGTACCACTTCCTAATGTTGCTTCATTGAGAGTTTGGTTTGAGGGGCTGAAAGCACAATCACCAACGAAATTGACTGATGTTTGCTAAGGAAACCAAACTCAGGTGCCTCCTTGGTCTCGATTTCTCTGACACACTTGGTGTACTCCACCTAATTGGTCACTATGTTCTACAGTTCGGGCACTCTCTCAGCGTAAATTCCCTTAATGAACTTGACTATGGCCGATATTTCCCTGTTTATGCTGGCCGCATACTCATTCGATCTCACTATCATCTGGTACTCCTCCTCCTGCATCTGTAGTGAGTTGCTCTCTAATTTATTCGCTATCAATCCTTCCACAATCTTCAAATGCTGCATAAACCTCTCGTTATGCAGCAACTCAGAAACCGATGTAGGCACTACTAGGTGCTGATCTTTCAGCAACTGCAACTCCTCGTTATTCTACTCCGAATCCACGTCTAACTCATCTAAGTCTGCCAGGATGTCTTAATTCATATCCAATACTCTTATATAATACACAGACACACTCCAATATTATGTGTTATCATATTTTAATTCTGGTTCTTACAATAATATTACGATCGTGTCTGCAGTCGAGGCAAACCCAACAGAAATTATTATTTAACATTATTTGCGCTAGCCCGTGTCCTTCAATATATCTTCAACATCACAGTGGCAGCTTTTTCAATGATTCCTGCAGGTTCTGCCTTATCTCCTGCACAGCGTTCGTCTTAAAGCTCCCCAGACACTTTGTGTAGGTTCTTTGTATCTCCACCTGGTCATTCTCATTCAACCCTACGCTTGCCTTGCTCAAACAGTCGTCCATAGTCGATATAGCCCTCTCGGGTGCTTTCATAAGAACGTAATGTTAGTATTGGTCCAAACACACTCGCTCGTTCCCGTTGTTTTTGGCCATGCATTCAGCCATCTTCCTCTCAAAGAAAGCGCTCATCCTATCGATCGCACTCGCCTCTGTTTTCTGCACCTCCTCCTGAATCGACTCTAGGACTTTGTAGGTTTATTGTTAGAACGAATACTTCTGGCTCATCCTCCAATTAATTATTGTTGATTTACGCCCAAGATATACACGTCTTATAAACCACCATATATTATCTATCCCGCATAACCTCCTCTCCTCATATACACATTTGCGATTCAAATGTTTATTTGAACGATATCTTGTAACTCAGTGCATTTGTGTGTTAATCAGCTTTTATAATGTTACTATCATTTTGGCTATGCTATTTAGAAGTTTAAGAGTCGTTATTATTTTATTCATATTCAAATAGTTTAGGAATCCATATCAGTTTAGACATCCTTTAAATTAAAAATATGACAATCACAGTTAGCAAGATTATGTTTCCTATTTCCATGCTGTTATTACTAACTACATCAAGGATCCTATTATTTAAAAAACATAACTGATGGCAGAATAATAAGGCGGACAGCCCTTCCAGTTCACTCCTGAAGGAGGCAAAACTGGCAACTCCTCCAGGGACTTCACTGGTGTTGGTCAGGCCCAATACCCCAACGGAGATCAGTATTAAGGCTCCTACACTGACGGCAAGAGGAATGGAAAGGGTAGATATCTCTAAGCAAACGGAGACAAATATGACGGAAGTTTCAAGGAAAACCTAAAACACGGCATAGGGAGAATAATCTACAAAGAGAAAGGCGAATACTATGGTCAATGGTAAAATGGTCTTAAACATGGATAGGGGACATACACCTACGCCAACAAGGATATATATTCAGGATGGTGGCAGTTTGGAAAAAAGCATGGCAAAGGCAGTTACACATACAGCGACACTGGCATGCGGTTAGTGGGAGAATGGCTGTAAAATAAAATCATTAAAGGTCGCTGGATATTCCCAAATGGCACTTACTTCGAAGGTGCGTTTGAAAACAACAAGCCCAGCAAAGCAGGAACCTGGCACTTCACAAATGGGAATCAGCTGTAGGGTAATTACACTCAGACAGTCATTCCAAACGAAGATCCGGTATTCATTGTATTAATTTAGGATGATAAACGTGTCAATCTGAAGTTATAATGGAACAGCAACGCTAATCTGTTCGAGTCGGCAAGTATGGTCAACGCTCATTAGCATTTCTGATGAATATTCGAAAATAATCTAATACTTTTGTAACTTTTGCACCTAAATTATCTCAACTATTTATTACTCACCAATTTCAGATCTTTCACAGGATACCTGACTTCGAACATTCATATGATTGTTATTTAGAATTTAGTTAACTAGTAAAATCTGATTTATTCCTAATTTAACAAAAATATAGTGAACTGTATTATTCTTCTATTGTCTTATGAACAAACAGAAAATAGGAACTTAGCTCAAATTTAATGACAATATTGTTGCTACCAAACCATTCTACTGCAAAAGGTTCTAACTACCTCTCATTAGTAAGGTAAGGGCCAAGGAATACAGTATCAAAGCACTTTCATTTCATCCTAAAATACCCTATCTCCCCTCCAGGACAGATTAGTCATCTCCTTTACTCCAACTCAACGCAGCACCTACAACCCGTAACAAATTGCGCAAGAGAACATAAGAAGAGAAGGAAAATACATCTCCCGAAAGAATGTATACAGAAGTTCAGAATAGGGACAGCAGATAGTCTCTTATTGCTGGGCAAATTGTATTATTGGCCTTCCAAAGTAGTATTGAAAGGCTTAAGGAAAGTGAGGGAGCTTAGAGAGATTAGATTTTGTAGAAATTGGAAGGGATCGAGGGTAAGCTCAACAAAATGTTGCATTTAAAGAGTAAATTAGTAAGGCGCAACACTCGTACTCGTGTACTAACCGAACCAGACTTACAGACAGGGTATGATAAAATGAATAGAAGGAAATTGGGAGATTAAGTCAAGGAATTAAGGAAAGTCAAAGATGAGCTCTAGACAATAGTGCAGAAACACAGGAAACTTAGCAGTATCATAAATGTCAGCTATTTTCAGAGTTTGATCGATCAGCTTATCTAATAAAGGGAGGTCAAACTAAGTGAAGAATAGTAACAGAGTTTGCACACAGCCCAGCAGCAGGAAATGCACACGGCTCAGCAGTAAACTCAAATGGAATCCAATACCATCCCGTAGAATAAAACGGAGAGCGTAGAAACTATTACAACAG
>JAOXNN020220905.1:0-15056 GCA_028571205.2 Hydropsyche betteni
GTAATATAGTCGAATTTCAGTGATATTGTGCTCACCTTAGCAAGAATATTCTGCTGTGTATGTGTAGCCAAGCTGGTGCATTATCTTAATAATACAAATCTATTGTCTAGAGCAGCCAAAAAACTATACTAAAAACAATAGTTTGCTATTTCAATCCTACCTATGATTAGTCTGTACCAACCATTAGTGTTCACAGCGGCCACCGCACTTCAAGATAGACGTGTTTCTACCTTCGGTAAACTAACCAACGCTACCATTTCTGTACTGACTATCGGAATAGCCTTTGCATTCGTGTTTCTTTATCCTCTAACACTACGAATTATCAAATTCCGTAAATGCTACAAAACTGGTGAATGCTACGATGGCAGCCTACGCACCTCAAAACACAGTGAGAGTTTGCTTCTGTTTTAGATGGCATTCGTATTCACTATCAGTATTGCGCCTCTGATTCCAACTAATCTATGTTTGTGTGTTGGATTGCTACTCCTAGTTTATAGGATGGCTCTGCTAAGGAGCATCAAATTCAGGTGTCTCCGATACAAAACACTAAATATTATGCTGCTAGGCATTTAAACTCTTTTTCACTGTCTGATAACGAGTCTTCATTTTGGAGGCAAATATATCCCAATGAAAATTATCGATATATTGGGTTTTGCAGGGGTTATTCTATTCCTACTGTGTATTACCGTCGAAATTGTATCGATGCTGCTAGAAGCAATATGCAGTTTTATAGAAACTGTCAGACGATGTCAGTTTTAAGACAAAAACATGACTGGAGTTTTGGCTTAGAATATATGTAAATCTAACAATTAGCAGAGGGAAGATGTTAGGGAGACTCCATATAAGGTTATGAAAATAAAGTTCAATTTTGAGAAGCAACTTCAAATACGTTATTGTCATACAGCTAGGTCAGGTGCCTCTCCGGAAGTAGTCAATAGGTAGAAGAAAGGTGTACTTAAGACTGCGAGATCGAAGTTTATTCGGGGTCTTTTGAACTAAAAAACCACGACTCCAATTAAGATTGTGGTTCATGATATCCAATCAAAAGACCGCTCTCCAATACGAAACTCTTGATTGTTAGTTTATCTTAATGGTCATGTATATTGTCTGATAATAATGACTAAAGTATTGATTTATGAAAATGAGATACTAGGTACAATACATGCAGGTGACTAATTATAGACTTGCCTTTTTTACTGTAATACATTAATTAAAACAAACAAAAAATAGTTGCTCAGTCAGTGTTTGGCGTTTAGAGATTGTTTTTGGAAAGCTCATCGTGAAGTAAAGCTAGCTGTCTCTTAAGCTCTTCGTTCTCCAATCCAAGTACACTAAGTCTGTTGGCTTAGGCCTTGCTCTACGCGAGTTACTGTTTAAGAGCCTCCGTTTACTCAATGAGAATGTTATGTAGTACAGTAATCTTCTATATTAGCACATACTAACCTCATCCTTGTACTTAATCTCGTCCTGCAGTCTCCCTTTCATCTCATTTATGTGAGTCTCCAACAGCTTCACAGACTTCTCCTTCTACTCGAGATCTGCAGTCTGCTACTCAATCATCGTACGCATCTCGCTGAGCTTAGCCTATAGACTGACGGCCCTTTAGATTTAGCCCACATTCTATATTGACTCGCTGTAGGCTTAGGTTGACTAACTAAATTGGTTCTTCCTTCTTGCGAGCTAACCGATCTACTGCACTATTTAGAACTTGGTCTGCTAGAGACCTTAGGATTACCTTTTGAGAGCGTCTACAGAAAGCTCAAGAGCCTACTTTTATTACTGCAGAGCGCGAACTTATCCCTCCAGCCTTTCCTTTATCATAGTTAAGGCCTACCGAGAGTTCTCGTACTGGTTAGACTCTTCCTACTTCTGACGCAGTTTTTTGTTTATAAGCTATTGCTTCATCCCAGATTACCTTATTTGTTTGGAGCAGGCTACCAGCTATTACTTTAGAACCTTCACAATCTCCTCGTACTTTATGTTCTATTGTCTGTATCTCTGCAGCTATTTGCTAAGGTTAGATTTTGACTCGGTTTATTATCGTTCAGGGCGAGGTTGTTTTGGAGGTGGTGATGAGTACTTCTCAAGACTGCACTTCATAAACATTTCGAGCTGTTACTGCATACGCCTATTTTACTCACAAAGGTTCTAAAGCTTTTTCTTAAGCTGAATATTCTATATCTCTAACACCTGATTATTAGACTCAAGCTCTTCTATGTATAATAGTTGCTGCCTTTTGAGAGTCAACAACTTCTACGAGTGCTCCTTCTTTAGTTTGAAGAGGGTCTCGCACATAAGGTTCGTCTGCTACCTACGTAATAGTGTAACACCTACTTCAAATATTTCTAACACTCAGCCTTTATGAGAACCCGAGCATTCTCTAACTAAACCTAGCACTGTCTGTGCAACTAGGCCAAGTGCATCCCGTATTTTAGATTTTCTTCTCCAACGTGGTTGCATATTCTCCACAGCCTCTCCACTTCAACTCTGTACATCAGTGTCTCCTGTACCCACTTATCCTTAGCATGCTGCAGCTGTTTGTCCTTCTCAGTCACCTCTCTTCTCAAATCTTCGATTATTGTCTGTTGTTGATTGGCAAGCCTCAGATGTTCCTGCTTGGTTTACTCTGCAACAAGACCCAGTTTTCTGCTGGTTTTAGTTCGGTCCCTCTCGCTGCATCATTCACTTCTTACATCCAGATTTACTCTATTCTGAATGGTTAGTTGATGCTGAGCTATGCTGGTGAATCAGGCGTCGGTTTTGGCGAACTTAAGCTCCAAGGAATATTTCTTCTCTTCAAGGAGATAACGTCAGATGATAATCTATTGTCCAAAGGTGTCTTTTCGGAAATATCAAAGTCTGAGGCGTCTTTTCGTATAGATTGCATGAGCATAAAAGTAAATAGAATCAAAATAGCAGACACTGTTTATTGCAGTTGTAGTAAAGCGAAGGCTTAACTTTCGCTTCTCTCAACTCTCTTCTGTTGTCTAAATCGAAATCCGACTCTGGCGCAGTTTACAGTCGAGCCATCATTGGCGATTACTCTTGATAGCTTCTCCTTTGTATGATTTCCGTAAGGATCGATTTCCTTTTTGACACAGGAGAGCCACCAACATCGTACTTGACAAAAAGATCCTAATCCTTTGGCTTCATTTAGTTGAGACATCTCACAACAGTTTTAAGAGCTTGGATGTTGAGTCTCATAGCTTCGACCCACTTGAAGTAATTGTAGAAGAGGGCAAGCATCCAGCCGGAGTGAGACTTATTCCCATTTACTGTCCCAGGCTGCTACTGCTTTTGGGTGGCACTCGATTCTTGAGAAACAGTCTAAAGTTTTGAAAACTCACTCCAAAGTTGACTAAAGAGGAGTTCATCATTGGCGTTGGACTACTCTTCTGTAGTGAGTTTAGTCCTTTTTAAAATTGTCTCAGTCTTCGAGGCAATTTAAGAAATACGACACTCCATTGTTTTAAACTGTAGAATTAGTTTCTTCAACTCAGAACGAAGGCTCTAAACCTGGTTGGGTTTTAAAGGCTCTTGGGGAAGAAAGTTGTTGATGGGTTTGATAGGCTCCATTTATGTTGCTTTGAGCTGAATAATGATATTCTTTTACCTTGTTGATTCTATCTAAAACGATGTTTTTGAGTTTCGCTTCGAGTCTATGGTCGTTGAGGAGAGACTTAAAGTAACTTTCTTCAGCAAACGATATTTATACAGTCTTAAATAAATGCATCCATTACCTCAATACTTCTCAGAAGGGTTTCAGATTCGATGAATTCGATGTGCTGCCTTCTTAGGTTAGAATTTAGAGTTTCTGCAAGAGTTTTGATCTCTTCTGCCCATCTTTTCGCCGAGTCCATATATAATGTTGAATTAAATTATAATTATCTGCTATTACATCACTTATATTTGTGCATAGTGTATCCTTCAACAACTAAAAGTAAGCCATGAGATGCTTTGCTATTAATTTGAAATGTTCATAACAACCTTGTGATAACATACTCTGTAGCTTTACAGTGTAGTTCCCTTTATATCGGCCAACAGCTTGTAGCAGAATTACAGAAACTACACTAAATTATATTCATGAATAATTTAAGGTTGGTGCCGGTGTTGCCAAACCCACCCAGACGATCCTTAAACAGCGCATTCGCAACTGAAATCGTAAATTTGGACAAAGGTAGGAAATCCTCACCAATGGGATTAACCTCGTATATATCCAGCAGTCCTCTTGTAACCATGCCATGAACTGTATCATAGGAAAACCAGCTGACTTAGCCCATTCTCAGGTCTACAGCAACAAGAAGATAGCCGTAGTTACCCGAAGATTGAACGGTAAAATTCTGAAGCTGGATAGTTACTTGCTTACTGACGAGTTTATAGGGTGCTTTGGTTGGGATATGGAGCGATACGGATGTGAATCGATGACCAGCGGGTTAAAGACGTATTCTTCCCTTACTCAGATTCTTTTCTCAAGCATTTCTCGATAACCTTATGCAGCAATAGGTAATATTTCTTTAGGGACTCAACTAAAAATCCAATGAAAAGATGGTTTATCTCAACATGAGAGTGAAGTAGCCTAACGAATAGAAGAATGAATAGGCTACTTTGCGAATGAAAGTTGAAGAGGACTTAATGACTTCTCAAATATAGCTGCCGAACGGGTTCAGGTATGAGGGTTCCGGATAAAATACCCCAACAACCTGCTCTAACAAAGTCCGAAAGCTGGTCAAAAATCTATTATCATGAATATACAAGGACACCATTTGTGATGTACATTATATAAATGATAATAATTAATGTCGACTGAAAAGCGTGAATAAATAGTAAGTTTTCTCAAAATATCCGAGCAGTGCGAGAGGTTTGAAGATATGGTCAAGTACATTAGGAAACTGATAGAACTAACTAAGGAGCTAACCCTCTAATAAATACAGCTTTTCACTACTGCATTTAAAAATGCAAGTGGGTCTCGCAGGACAGCCTGGAGAGCCATAACCAATTTCTAAGTTAAGGAGCAATCTAAGAACTCCAACTTTGTGGAAACAATTCAGTATTACAAAAGCAAGATCTAAAAGTAGCTTCTTGAGATCTGTGAAGAGGTTATACAGTTCATCGATGGGAAGCTTCTGCCTAAAGCGATAAATGTTTAGAGTAGGATTACGCTGTTGAAGACAAAGGGAGACTACTTCAGATATATCTGTGAGTTTGCCAAGTCGGACAAGTACTCATCCACTTAAATTAGACTTCCGAAGGTGATGAACAATGCAATTAACAGTTACACCTAAGGCCTGCAATTAGCTGAAAAGTAGAATATTCCGAAGACGAGTGCACTGCGGCTTGGAGTTGCTTTGAATCTAGGCGTTCTCTATTATGAAATAGCTAATGATACCAAGAAGGCCATAGAAGTATGCTAAAAGAGCTTCAATTAATCTTCAAACTGCCTCAACGATATCGATATGGAAGAGTTCAAGGACACCACAACGGTTATGCAGCTGATGTACGATAATCTAATCACTTGGAGAAGTTAGTAATAAAAATGAAGCAGTATGTACAGTAGAAATTTCATATTTACTATTACGTATCCTGCTGTCGCTTGTCTTATTTGCGCATGTCTCTGGCGATTCGGCCATCCTGTAAAATTAGTATGCGATCCCATCGTTGTAGATTTCCTGAATGCACTACTCCTAAAACAGTTCGCATGCGAGTTATATGCTTCCATATGTCTTATTACAGGTTGCTGTCGATATTGGCGAAAGGTTCATCTAGGCATTTTATAGGGGTAGGATCTCCATCTACGATAGAGTTGTATTTGAGTTGGGTTGGAGAACTGTCTGTTGTGAGAGGGAGTAGTTTTACTGGGTCTTGCACTGAACTAGATAAGCATTTCTTTCGAAGAGTGTACAGATCGAGAGTGTTGATATCGCGGCCACCTATTGTAATGAGGGATTCAGGTTAAACATCGAAAAGACGATAAAGAGCCAGAAATATACTGGACTTACCTGCACCAGTTCTACCCATAAGTGCTACTTTCTCTCCTTAGTTGATGGTCATATTAAGCCCATTAAGACAGTAGTTCGTACTCCCAGGAAATTTAAGTTTTACGTCTTTAAATACAATATCTCCAGATAGAGCTGGTAGTTAGTTTTATGGGGGTGTGAGATCTTATGTGGGTGTATCCCTGTAACTGAGTAACTTCTACAAGGAAATAAAGTTGAGCTCGAGGTTGAGTGTCTGTCGAATGTTGAAGGAAAGCTAACCTGTCATACTAATTAATGTGAATACCGAAAGAGCGAGACTACCAGATTTGTGTCCTACTGACTCGTTGAACAACATGGTGAAGGTAACTCCCAGTACAATCATAAGGAAGACTATAAGCTATAGGATTAGATCGAAAAACCTATTCATCTTAATAAAAGCGAAATAAGTTTTCTAGCTGTTGTATACTAGGCTACGTAACCTTCCAATAAATTGCCTTTAGCATTGGAACGCCCGAATCACTGTTGAGCCTGCAAATATCTCAGCGAGTTGGTTGTAGACAGGGGCTCTAAATTTCAGTTAGAACATCTTACATTTTCTGATGTATAGTCTTAACATGTACTTGACACCCCAGAATCCCAAACCTAATAGGATAGCTAATGGAATGAAAGCTGGGGTTACTATGCACAGACTCATAATATAAACGAAGTTTGATAACAGCCCTTTTACTACATCATACACTACACTTGGTAAAGGTCTATCGATAATCCCAACATGGTTTGAGAAAACATTAACCAGCTATGGTTACTTCTTGAAGAACCAACTATACTGAGCATAGGCTATCTTCTGAATGAATTTATCATGACAGTTGAGTGAGTTGGTACAAGCTAGCACAACCATAACATACATACGAAGATAATCTAGACAGATATACATAGTAAGGTAGTTTCCTATTTACTTTAATCTCAACCAGGTAGAATCGCCAAGTAAGGGAAGTCTTTTATAGAAGATTAGTACAGCAACTTCACAACAAACAAAAATGGCAACCACTACTGCAAGCTTAAAATATCCTTTATGACCCTGACCCAACTGTCCGATGTAAGCTAGATAGGTCTATTTACTGACTGTCCCACTTTATTCTTAAAGTGCATTTTAAACCTCAACTGGTAGTATCTTCTGTTCAACATCCTCCTGCTTTACTTCTAAAAGTTATTGTTGGCGGACACCGGCAGGCAGCGCCCCCTCTCTAAAAGGCTCAAAATACTTGATTTTCTTATCGACGATATGAATGAAAAAGCTGTCTGGTATTACCTAATGCTCACTACTGGTCGCATAGATAAATATTTTCTACTTAAACATCTCGCTGAAGAGATGCTCGTGCACTTATTTCTTAACTTTTGGATCGAGTGCTGATAAGCAATTATCAAAAAGTACTATTTATGCACGAGAGTATAAAGCTCTAGCTAATGCAATACGAGCTCGTTGACCTCCACTGAAGCTGCTTCCCTGCATCGATACCTTAGCGTCGGCACCATCAGCAAATCTCTAAATATCTTTATCTAAGCAGCAGGCTGAAACAACCTTATTGAACCTTTATTCATCCCAGGCGCTACCGAAAGTTATGTTGTCCTTGACAGTCCCCTGAAAAAGTACAGGTTATTGCGGAACATACGACAAAGTACCCTTGAGATTCTCTATTTTGTAGAAGGGACTTTAATTAAGGAAGGCCTCCAAGAAACAGCTTTTTCCTGATCCACTCAACCCATAAATAAATATTCTTCGGTGCTCAGCTAAGTTCAATTTGCCTAGCTTCTTGACACTTTTCTGCTATTAGTCCTTTCGGAAAACATAAACGAAATCTGAAGTATGGTGCTCCATAATCTGATCTACCTTAAGCTTTGCACTAATCAGAATAGCTTACGTCTAAACTTCGGCTGCGACCTTAGTTGTGTATGATATTCTTTGGATGCTCCTAGCTTTTATATCCTATTGCTGCAGAAAATGGTCCACACGATCCATAATAATATTCAGACTGGTAAAGTAGTTCAACCCACCATTGAAGTTAGTGTTACGGATCACACTGAAGATCCCGATACTGGCGTATATGCTATCTCTTTGTAGTTGGCTTAGCTGAAAAATGACTTTAGCCAACACCATACAGAGCACAGATATCATAAGTCCGAAGTAAGAAAGCATTTTACTAATGCCCTGACTGAGCATTACATTGAAGTTGAGTTCCATTTACTTTTTGCGTAGATCGCTGATCATATTTAGCAATGATGTTTCCCATACGTACATCTTTACTGATTTTATATTTTTAATCAACTATTTGCAGAGGAAGATGCGCCTATCGCTAATCTTATTCTTTTACTTAATGGGCTCTTTAACTGTTTTGCTTATGGCGTCCTGCAGTTTTAGAGAAAGTACCAATACTACCAATCCAATAATCGAATAGAACTGAAAAGATTGCCAGAGAGCATAGGTAGCTGCTGACAGATTGATTGGAAGCACAAATAACTGTATTACCCACACCAATCCGTTATCCAAATCGTTGAAATCGTTGCTTACCAGATTCATAGCTCTTCCCAGTCCATATTAATGCAGGGTATAGTTGGACAGCACCATCGTCTTCATCGAGATGAGATAGGTCAAAGCAAAACGCAGTTTAGCCCCCAGTTCACTACAATACTGAAATACCCAAAGTTTAGTGTAAATTCCAACAAAGAGTAGTGAAAAGAAGCTGCCAATCAGATAGCTGGAGCTGGTCTTCTAGTCGTCAGTAGTGAGGAGTCTGATGATGTGTCCCATGAGCAGAGAGTTAGCTAACTTCACCATGAAATCTACTATAACCAGAACACTGCAGACGAAAAACTCCCACTTAAATTAAGAGAGTAGGAGTCTCCGGATAGAGGGATGATTATTCGTAAGCTTGGCGAACATACGAGAAGCTCTAGGCTAAGAGTTTTCGGAGGTGAGAGGACGTGGAAGCTGTTCGATGGTGATTTAGTTGGTGATGTGTTTACGGAGGTGTAGCCAGGTGTAGGCGAAGTTAAGCATACGAAACCAACCTGCATTAGAATTATAGTCGAGGCGTAGCTCTTCGGAGTGTTCACTCTCGAATGGTTCGTACATGTTGTCTTCGGAATGGAAATTATAATCGAGGTCAGGAAGTTAGGAATAGGGTTGGTCTTAGAGGTATGATGTGTGCATGGGTTAAAATTATAAACTTTATGATAAGGTTGTCTCGCCTCAAAAAGTTGTATCGATTACCATTTATCCCGTAGTACACCTTCGCTAACAACTCGCCCCTACTCTCATTCAATGACAGCCTCCGATAATTCAAAAATAACCCTACTACTCTGGTCGCCAACTAATTCGCAACTTTTTTAAAAGCCACATAAATCACCAAGGACCAGCTCGCTACCATCCTCAGATAACTTGGCGATCTTAAATATCATAACTTCCGCTCGCTTGTCACACAGTCTATTCTCGGTAACTCTTCTAAGACCTTCCAACACTTAGTCGACCTGGCAGAGACTGCAAATCAACAGTAGAAGCTTAATGCGCTATACCTTCTAAGAGACTCTAAGGCACCCCTACCGCAGTTTGTAGAGTTTTACGTCAACAATAAACTCGATATAGAGAAAGAAAGTCCCGAGGTGCTGATCTCTGTTCTGGGGATCCAACAACATTTTAAAGCTCCCAACCCCAGTCTGATAGCAAAACTACAAAAATTGAGTAAAACAACTACACTGAATATCACAATAGAGATGCTTAGCCTTCAGTAGGCTGAAAGTCTGCTGGGATCGACCGCTTTCATCAACTATCTGTAGGACTTTAATAGGAACTTCGATAAGGTCTCTGATAAAGATCTGGGTAGGGTTTTAGGGTCTTTGTTTGAGATTAGGAGTGTTAAGGTTAGGTATGTCATGCTCAAATTGATTGCCCTGAGTGAAGTTCGAGCCATTTAATCGATGAAATAAGAACTGATAGTTAAGGTGTTTAAAACCTGCAACAAGTTGGAAATCAACCCTTCCAACCTTATCCAGACTGTACTCAACAACCCAAGTAAGTTTCTGTGGGCGGCAAACTCTTAAAATGCAATTTTCAACATATTGTTTGCTTTCAGGAGATATTATATTCCATTGCCAAACGAACTTCATTAGTTGTTTCTGAAAAAGTGTCTGGATTATCTGAAAGACATCGGAAACATTAAGAATGTATCTTAGTATATCCACTTTCTGAAGGTGTTTAAAGGGCTAGCAAAGTACAATGTGCCTGAGTAGACCATTAGGTCAATTATTGACTAAGTATCTTCTATTGTATCTCCAAACGATCCAAAGGGCAAAGAAGTGCATTTGGCACTTCTCAGGCTCGCCAGATAACTAAAGAAGGTTGATTGCTTCGACCAACTTGTGGTGAAAACAGCCGGTTACATCACGTAAGACGACATAGATATGCTTCTGTTGATCTATCGCTAGCGCATCTCCAACAGAGATTTAATCAAAATGCTTAAGACTCCACTAGAAAAGGTTAATGTAATCAGCGATGCAAAAATAGATGCTATTATGTTAATTCAGTGCCTAGACTCTGAGGGCATTTCCTCATAACAACTCGCTAAATTCATCGAAAGGATCTACCCGCAGCTCATAAAATCAATAGGCTCCCGTATCCATGGTCCCAAAAAACTAATGAAGCTGGCCAGTATACTGCATAAACTTAAACTGATAAGGCCTGAATTGGTAGAGGAGGTGGAGTAGGCAATTCTCCGGAAGTGGGTGAGTTACGGCCTAACCCTCTAAGACCTTTCAGTACTGATGCTGATGGTGCAGAAGTATAGTTTCTTTTCTCCTGAGATAGTGGAACTTATCATGAAATCGAAGAAGGAATACAAGAAGAACCGGCAATTTCTATGGGAATGCATATCCAAAACTACATTGTAATGAGTACGTGTATTAGAGCAATCAGTCCATCTGTGCTATTCTATTTATCGTTTGTTAGATTACTTGAAGTAGCAGACTCTAGTTCTGCTCTCTGTCCGTCTGCTCCCTACGAAGTTACTCGCCTAGTTTGGTTCCTATTCGCTTAATTGATTGGGATAGGGTTTCGTATTGCTATTTTCGTTGGGAACACTCCCTATCGAAAATGATCTTTAGCCGGGTGAGTTTGTCAGCAAACGAACTATATAAATTTTATTCGATCTATTGTCTTTGTACTTGGATGTTTTTAAATTGGTCGTTAAGAAGGGGTAGTGTCTATTCGTACTCAGCTAACTAATGCAGAATGTCAGTATCTTAGTCTTTGATACGTTGCATGGTGGCTGCAAACTATTTGAGATGTTGGTCCATCTTCAACCTCCAGCTATTTTACAACTAAGTGCGTTGGAGAGTGTATTTATTGATGAGGGTTGAGCAGTTCCTTTGGGTTTTAGCTAGAAGATTCAGTACCTCCTGCTACCTCTTTTCCCTGTTAAGAGAGTACTCTTCCATCCTCCTTTTGGTTGCTCTAAGCTACATAAAGTCTGTACTACTTTATCTGCTATCGATGTAAATCGCTCGTCATTCTGAGCTCTGTACTGTTTCAGCTACTGTTCCAATTTCGCTAGGGTAGTTGTTAGGTGATAGAGGTTATTAGATTCGGTGACAGTGGGCAGTTTCTAAAGACGCTGCAGGAGCCTACCCACTCTTTAATCTTAGTCACTCATAATATTTAAATTATAAATACAATGTCAAGATCTTTTCACTTTCTTCTGTTTTAAAAGGGTATGTTTCTAGGGGGCTGTTATCGCCATCTGATTTAGTTAAGCCTTTCTTTGGAGGGTTTTCTACTTTTTTGAGGCTTTGAGCTCTCCCACTGCCTGATAGAACTTGCCTGGGGTTATCATCTGTTTGAATCTGTCAACACACTTATCAACCTACTCGTAGCTGGCTTCGTTCAGGCTATCCTTTTGGTTGGTGAACTTTACGATTGTCTGTACGAGGACATTCTCGATGTTGTACAGGCTAGACGCATACTCTCCGGCGGGAGATTATAGAACACCTAATACGACTTTGCTCATGTAAACTATGCCTAGAGGCTATCCTCTTTTCTGAATTAGTTATAACTTACCACTGAATGATGCACTGCCTTTCTCAGCATAACAAAGAACCCTTCAAGTAATTTGGGATCAGCCTGATATTTCTAGATTAGGTTTGCGAGGAGGGGTATTGAGGGTTAGTGTTTACTTTCCACCAGGACTCTCGATAATATGTTGAAGTGCTCCGGTAGGTACTCGCAAACTACATCTGAGAGTGGAGTTTTGCATAGTATGTTCAAAGCTTAGCATTGAGCCTGCTTGTTTTAGTGACAAACCAATAAAGTGACACCCTTGATGAATTCTCTTTGCTGAAGTAAACTATCCAATAAGGAACCAATTTGAAGACTTACCACCAGTGTAAGTGAGGTACTCAGTTTGGGTGGTTCGGCTATCTATGAGATAATGCTGTTCCACTGAGACTATTTCAATCGATGCTTTTGATTCTCCACCTCCCTAACGCTAGTATGGTAATTATCAAGAATATTGTACTACCTCTCAATCTCCTGCTGAAGTATACTGATTAGTTTGGCTTCGTATGGCTTAATAAACTATGGGAATCCCTCAATGATAATTTTGACAGCATTGAGGCCATTAAGCTTAATAACTTATGTATCCTAACACCAACAGAAACCTTGCGTGAGAAATACCTTCGCTTTAGCCTTGTTTACAGCTTTCAGTAGCTTTTGCAAGAATTATAGCTGCATACCACGTAACTTTTCCTGCTGCTCTTATGAATAAGTGGCTAGAACAGCCATAAACAGCATCTAAGCGAAGTGCTACACCTCAGTAGGCTCGAGCATACCCAACATGTCATCGAGTAACTGGAGGGCAACTTATCTGCCCCATTAAACCCCATAGTCTAGATTTTTAGTTAGGAATATCAGCTACTGTTCTCTTTCTACCTGAGTCTGAGTATAGTTCTTAAGGTAACAGGCATACACACTCCTACTGGCCTTTCTCAGATCCTCTCGATAGGTAGTAATCATGGTATTCTTGGCTGTTTCCACTGCTTAGTATAGCTATGGATGCTTGATCTTCTTATTTATCAGGGTTTTGAGCAGGTTGTAAGGCTACTTATTTCCTTAATCCATGTGCAACCGAATGTGATTGAGTAGTGGACCAGCCAACTGAGTAGGAATGGGTGATTCTCTGGCGATTTGATTTACTATTGAGAGACTCTATTGAGCTAGTTCCTGTTAACTGGATGTTAGTCTTTACAAGTTGGTCAGAACAATTGATGCGATCTTCTTCTTGCTGTTAGTAACACACGGGGTATCCTTCCATTCAAGTATGAAGCTAATTATTTTAAGAGCCTTTATTAATACTACATTGCTGTGATGTTGGAGACATTCAATTACTAATGCTACCACCTATTCGATAGCCTATTTGTGGGATTGGTTGAGAGATTCAGTAATTAGTCCCTTCTTGAGTCCCATCAGCACTAGCGATAGATGCAGATTACACAGACTAGAGGTTACCTGGTCAGTATTACGCCTCCTCACAACATCCTCTTTAACTTTTCTGAATATGGAGCCAGCTCTGCCTGTTTAGGGCTGTAAAGTAAATATCTACTATCGGGTAACCGCCCTCTGCCTTTTAAACTACCTTTTGACCGTGGTTTAGTTTATGCCTTCATTAATATCAAACAGTCGCAATTTATCCTTGCTCTCCTTAATAAACTTACCCAGAGTCTCCAGTAAGAGCCCACCATCAGTAATATTAGCATTCTTGCTGCAACCAGCTACTACATTGTTAATTAGATTCTAAAATTTATTGGCCTTCTCCTCAGATACTAACTGCTTCTTCAACTACCCTCTGAGACTCTAAACGAGATAAGCCAACTTCCCTGGTGATACCAACCTAGCACAAAGACCAAGCAACTCAAATCCCTTCTTCTTCTTCACTTAGAACGCTGGGGTAGCTATCTAATGGTCATCAACCTGCTGCTTTTCCTCTGAAGAATGTCCAAATATGTCCTCGAAAGCACAGGGAAGTACTAACGGCAGACAATAATCTACTGGTTAAGGTTGATCAGCCATTTAGTTTAGTATGTAGTGCATAGAGTAAGTGAGTACATGCTTCTCAAAGTTCTGGCTCAAGTGGAAACTCATCTATCTGAACACTACATGCAACAGAGGAGAACCTGTAAGCTTCACTATCTGACTTAGACACTTTCTTGCGCTATCTCTAGTATCCTTCTCCTTCTTTTTGAGCATGCGACTTAACTTACCAACTACCTTACCAAACTCAATTAGGAATACTTGGAGAGGCATCTTCAGGAGTAGCTTAGTGAGAACTACAGCTAGGAATAGTCTGCTAGTGGCATGTTTATCGTTGTTAGGGTCTGTACGCGACTAGTAGAACAGCATAGACTTCAAAGGAACTAATACTGTCTTTCGGAGGAAACTCAGTAAAGGATCAGAGATTTCAGATGGCTGGTTTTACTACTCAGTTTGGATAAGCTTTTTGTCTAGTCGGATATACATCTTATTGAGCTATTCAGCCTAATCCTAGTCATCCTGTCCCTCATACTCAAAGGAGTCTCTTTGGAAGTTGAGTACGTTCATACCCTCTTTATTAATAGCTGCATGCAGAATTGGCAGAACTGGTGTGCCTACCTGCACATTATCCAATATTTAGTTAGTAAGCTTCATCAATAGGATGTTGTTCTTTGAGTGGGTATCTGAGAAGTTTATTCTAGCTATCAGTCGTTTAAGTTACTGCTTAATCTACGAGGGAGAGAGGCGGCTGAAGAATGCTCCCTACAGCTTAGTTGATACGAGGGATAGACTGGAACTTAGGTTACCCTTGCTTTTACTGAATATCAACTGCTCGAATATGGGGAATAAGATCTGGGTAACTATGTTCCCCATTTAGTGCTTTTAGGGCAATGCTTATTTCTGTTATGCTTTCTGATTCTTCTCAAGGTTAGACTTCAGCATGGTTAATGCTTTAAGTCTTGTATTGAGAGATACTGATACCATCATCTTGAAGAAGTTGCGTTCTG
>JAOXNN020220995.1:0-15019 GCA_028571205.2 Hydropsyche betteni
CTTATATTCTGGAGACGTTTCGCAAGGGCACGGTTATAACATAATTTTGCATAGATATATTTAATTTTTATTTTATTACGTAATAGTATGGCTATCAATACACAACCGATGTTATTAACATCGAGCCTATATACTAGTAAATAAATAAAATTTGAAAATCTTTCACTGTTTAGATCCATCATTTCAAATTTTTGTATTCCTTGATTAATTAAATTGAAAGCAGCAGCCATTTCTTTCAATATGCATTTTTTTGACGGTTCTACGTTCATCTATATTTTTTCTCACATCCACTTGAGATTTATCATTCAATTTAAAAAATAATAATTATTTGAAAAAATTATATATATTTTTTTCGGTTATAAGTGCGAACCGTCGTAAGTCAAAAACCTACTGTATATCATTTTATATGGTAACTAATTATTTGGCAGGTTAATAATACCTAAAATGATCAGTTAAAAATTATGATAAGTAATCGGTAAATAATCAAATAAGTGATTGGTAAGACATAATAAACGATTAGTTAAATAAAATAAATTGTCAGTAATAATAGAATAAATGATCAGTAAATAATAAATTTTCGATCAGTGCTATATGGAAAATGATTGGTAAGACTATGCAAAATGCATGTAGTTATTGATGAAAATTAAAAAAAATCATGTATTATGTAAAAAATATAACTGGTTGTTGCACTTGTACTTTTTATGAGATTACTCGCCGGTTAGGTTAGGTAAGATTTTTTTTTTTGAAACGGTAACGTACGTTTCCCCCAATTTTCCTTTTATTTATTATGACCAAAGTTGACAGAAAATCACGTCAGGAACACATATCCAAAAATTCAGTACAATCGCTTATCGTTAACAATTTCGACGTAAACAAGACAAGCGGAGAGAATGTTGCTAGATGACAATATTTCCTACACGCGAAAACAATCGGATATGGCAACTCTGTCAATACTTTACCTGTAAAGATTCATAAAACTGACCATTTATTATAATTATCAATCATATTATTTTATTTACTGATCATTATATTTAAATACTTATCATTCTATTTAATAACTGATCACTGGAAACTGATCATTTATTGTATTCACTGACTAGTTCATTATGTTTATCAACCATATATTTTTTCTCATTGATCAAAATCGGGATTTTTACTGATCGTTTAAATACAGGCTATTTTATATTCAATGGTGTATAATATTTTCGAAAATTCATCGAATTGTGCAATGTTGAAAAGTCCGTTTTCGGAAAAAATGAGTTGATGTATGTTTTGGTCAAATATAAATATCGTTTATTATTCAATGCTGCGTAATATTTTTGAAAATTCATCAAAAGTAGTTGGACTGTTCAATGTTCAAGTCTGTTTTCGGGAAAAATGAGCTAATGTATGTTTAGGTTAAATATAGGTATCATTTCTTATTCAATGGTGTACAATGTCTTCGAAAACTTGTTAAGAATAGTCGAACTTTTCAGTGCCGAAGTCCGTTTTTGGAAAAAATGAGTTAATTAACGTTTCAGTTAAATATAATAATTATTTTTTATTCAATGGTGTACAATATTTTGGAAAATTTATCGAAACTTGTTGAAGTCCGTTTTCGGAAAATATGGGTTGATGTCGGTTAAATATAGATAGCATTTCATATCCTCGAAAATCAATCAAAACTAGTTCAACTGTTCAATGTAGTAGTAAGAATATTTTTTTTTGAAAATCTATTAAGTCTATTCGTTTCAATTTCATTAAACAAGTTTTTCCGAATTCCTTTTTGTTAAAAAAGAACTGTAATATTTTGTAATTAGTTATTTTCATGAAATAATTTACTTTTTGTATTAGATCGTTTTTAAAATAACATCCGACAGAAATAATAAAAAAAAAATGCATTTCAGAAAAGCCAATATCAATTGAAATCTATACATTAAATTACAATCGATTATATTTTTCATAATTTGTTATTATCTTAAGTGTTATGGACCCATTCGAAGTTAAAAAATCGATTATTTTCGTCGATATTTTTATTATTAAAAAACACCTTTTTAATATTTTCATACTTATACCTTTAAATATCTTACCACATAAACTGATGGACTCGCATCACTTAAAAAAAAAAACTACGACACTTGTTTATCTTGAGGTTTGTATTAATAAGTGAATATTCGAATGTTTGTAATACGTGATTCGAAATAGGTATGTAAATATGACCGGCTCATATTAAAGAGATTCAATTAAATTTAACGATCTTCGTTACTTTTTTCAATTTGAGATCGTTCTATAACGTTAACGATAACGTCATTTCAAATTACCAACATATACATTGCAAAATTCTATAACGATTTCTGATACATCACAACTAACCGCAATATGACATCATTTCCACTGCGAAATATTGAAAATTTCGATCATCATATGTCATTCAATAGAAAATTTGAAAGAATTTATATCAAAAGAGTACAGAGAAATTATATTATTCTGATTTTCAACAATAAGCCATTTTTATTTTGAAAAATCGATATTTTTTAACAGCACGCACAATAGATCGATCATTGTGCATCTATTTCGGGAAAATTTGAGAAGTTCAGGTCAAGAGAGCACAAAAGACCTGAAATGTCCAGGAAGAGTCGAGGTGCGGACAGAGGCACTTAACATCAGTTCTAAAATAGAAGCAGACCTGCATTTCGAATCGTTGCCATCAGTACGTGTGTGAACTTACTGAAAACTTGTCTAGCGATAAGTGTAATTTTGTCGGAAAAAATTGACATTTTGAATCGTTCGGGTTTGTCAAGTGGTTTGTGGGAAAGTAGGTTTGGATTGTGAGAAGATAAACACGCATTGCGGATTTTGCTTTGGTTTTTATTTGGTAGAAATTTTGACAAATTGTTGGTTTTCAGTGTGCCGAATTTACAATGGTTTTTGTGGCGTTTCGAAACAATAAAATTGTCTATTATATTATAAAAGTCTGTTGTTTGGTGTTGAAATGAAAATGTTGATAAATAAATCTGTGTGCTTACGACTAAAAAAATAATAATAAAATGAATGGAAAGTAAAGAATTAGGTAAATCATATTTAAATTTAATTTTATAATAATAATAACATAAACCTAATTAATATTAATGTACGATTTTTTTTATGTACATTGATTTACGTATATGAATTATAACACTTACTTTCATATTTTCAATATTACAATTAAAAATACTCAAAAATCTACAACCAATGAATCAAGACATTTAAATTTTTCTTTGAAATAATAATAAAAAAACTTATACATTAAGTGGAAGTATTCAAAACGTTTACATATTAATAACCTTAAAATAAATACAATAATTTAAAATAGGAAATATGAATTTCATCGCAACATGCGACAGATGTAACCGAAATGAATACGCGAAAATCCATAATCATGACACGACTCGTGCGAAACCAAAAAAACAGTTTTCCATGAAAAAAAACACACACATAGCTGCCATGCACCATCGACGAAATGATAATATTATATAATTAAAAAAAAAACACTCGACATCAATCGAAAGTCCATCATCCGACTTCGCAGCCTCGCAGCTTCGCAGTTTCGCAGTTCGCAGCCTACTGGTTCGTGGCGTACTTGTGCTGGTACAGAGATGGGGGCTGACTGAGGGGCGAAGGCGCCAATGGGGGCAAATAGTGTTTGCGGTCGGAGGGGACTACGCCCTGGCTCGTCACCGGTGTCAATTGTCCGCGAAGGCTCGACGAGAACGGGGCTGAAATTGTATAAAAATAAAAAAAATTATTATGTGCACAACTGGGGTTGGTAACATTTTTTCGGTGGAATGTAGTATTTTTCAAACTAAAGCCGGGCGCCCACAGGCGATTAGTCGCCGCGCGGTTTATAATGGAACATATTGTTTTGGGTTGAAGTGCGCCCATATGGTTTACGGGCGCACTTCAACCTAAAACGATGTATTCCATTGTAAATCGCGCCGCGACTAATCGCCTGTGGGCGCGTGGCCTAAGACACAAGAATTATAGGACGCGTCCGAAATTTATAGTGTTTTATGAAAAATGCATAAGATAAATATTCAGAAATCAAATTCATAGGGGGGGAGGGATTGAAACTAAGCCGTAATAAAATATAGGACGCTTCCAAAAAAATGTAGTGTTTTGTGAAAAGTGCACTATTCAGAGGTCAAATTCATAGGTAGGGGTAGGTATTAAATTTTCCCGTTTTATTTTTTTTTACAATACATTCATTATTGGATTTATTAAAATATAGTCCTTTTCAAACTAAGCCATAAAAAAATAAAATTTCCAAAAAAAAAAAATATAGGACACATCCAAAAAAAGTATGGTATTTTATGAAAAAAGCAATTTATAAATATTCAGAAAAAAATTTCATAAGGAAGGGAAGTAAATTTTGAATTTTCTTACTTGCTTTTACTTTACTTTATTTTTTAGCAAAACTTAAATACTTTCAACCGCTGCAGTTATCTTTTTCGCCGGAAAATGTATGTAGTAAAATGAAAAATATGTTTTTTTAGGTTTCGGTGCCGAAAATATAGTGTTTTTGCGTCCTATATATTTGTTATATAGTGTATAGGACACAAACCAAAAATATAGGTCATATCCTATAAAATTTAGCAATTAATTTTTGAAAAATAATTAACTAAAAAATATATTTATATTACGTTTTTTCGGTCGCAAGCGTGAACCGTTAAAGACCATCTGTGATGGGGCACCTAAAATTTTAGACGCCTCGAGTGAAGTAAATCCGCCACTGATATGCAAAATAGCAGATTCCATCTTCATGTTATCATTGTCACAGGTTACGTCGAGCTTTATAAAACAACGTATATCCCGAAAATTCGACCATTATGTCAATATCGTTCGAAAATAAAAAAAACCTAATAATATTGAGAATTTCTTCGAAAAATATGTGAGGTAATGCGTTTACTCTTTTCCTATTAATACGACTACGATTATGTTTCCAGTGTGTATACATTGTTTCGGCGTAGTTAAAAATAACTGGCGTTATGGTTAAATTGTGACGATGATTAAAGCATAACGGAAAACGAATTCTGATCATCCGATTATGTTTTGTGGTGAACTATGCGGTTTTATCCATGTTATGTTTCAATTTTTTTGTGTTGATTGAGCACGTAGGCAATTTTGCCATGTCATGTTATAAAAGTAGTAAGATTAGAGTTCATTTTTTTTGATAAAAAGTAGGAAAATGTTTTCATGGGTTTTTACATTCAAGCTATGAATTATTACAGTAAAATCGCTGGCACAAATAGACAACTTTCTATATCAATTTCCGATTTAAAAGAATTTGAAATACTTTACAGACCTTCAATGAAATCTAATAAGGTAATTAATATAGAAAGTTGTTTAAAAAAAACAAAATAAAAAATCGCAATGCGACATCAATATTCAATTCAAGTTTTGACATGCACATGAAAAAAACCGAGGACAAAATTGTGTACATATTGCAATTTCAATTTATATTTTTCAATATTGAAAACGCTGTGGCAAAATAAAGTTTTATTTAAAATCAAGGAAACGCACGCGTATTTTTTTTTTGATAAATGTATATTACCATTTTCGAATCACAATTTTCTTTCCATCGTTAATATTTTCGAATATTTTTTAGTAACTGGCAATAATTTGCGGTCTCGCATCGAAAATGTTCGGTGTCCTGTACTGTCCTGTGGAACCTATTCAGGGCAAACGTCAAACTTTTAAAAATCATATTCGAACATGAAAGGTGTACAACAATTGCTGAAATCATTTTTAAGTCAATGAACAACTCTCAAGCGACAAGAATTAGCGAACACGATCACCCCGAAACAACAACGATGTTATTTCACGGATTTTCGTGATTTTTTTGCTCGATCCGAACGCAAACTGTATTTTAACTATATACGGTGTTATTTTACATTAGCAGATTCCGACAAGCGAAACGCGTGAGAAATTAAAAGCTCTCGAAAGCTTTTGAAACATGATATCCGCATACGATGATGACTGCAACTGCGGAAATTATATCGCCGACGGTAGAAAATGCAGAGTCGCACTAAAAACGTATTTATATATCGTTTAATTATATGAAAAATATTTTGGCTCATTCTGTACAGTGTAGCGATACTTTTAGACCATTTCGAGAGCGTTAAATCGTTACCACTTACAATCGAGGGATTGTTTCGGTTCACCAGTATCATAAATTTATTTACGGCAAGTAAACACTTTCGTGTTTCAATAAATAGCGTATTCTACGCTTTGTGTAAATACAGTCTAGGTAATGCAAAGTGTTCACTTCGTTCTTATTGTTTCGGAATAAATTAAGTCGATTGGAGCTTGATGTTTTGTAGAGGAACCCGCAATTAGGAATATTTCACATATCGCGGTTTGCGACCGGAACAACGGGCTTTATTTGATTATGATGTAATGACAAAGTAAAATTATGAATCAAACACGAGAATAAAATGGTGATTCATGAAACATCAAACGTAATTGATATTCATTGAATTTTTTTTTAATCATAATCAAAATATAATTTTTCAAAGGCATCATTATTGTCTAATATTTTGGAAGACTAGGAAAAATATGTATGCATAATGATAAAAATTATTTGAAAAAAAGTGCAATCTCCGAAATTACGCATTAAAATAAGTCAATCATCAATTAATTTTCCATGGCTAGAAATATGGGTACCTTTTTGAACTTTGATGTTAAAATTTTTAGTGTTTCCGCAAGAAATATCCGCAAATGCTTCTGGTTTATAGTTATTTATATCGTTCTCTATCGATTGATATATTTATTTTTGGAACCGGTAAATAAAAATAAGGAAAATACGGTGGTCGAAGTTGATTAAACTTTATCTTCACCTGGGGTACCACAATACTCACATATAATCTCGTTATTTGTACAGAATTTTAAACTTAAATCATTAAAATATTAATAAAAGGTGATGTATAATCCAATGTGATTAATATAAAATAGCTTGAAAGTTTTTTTCATATTTAAAAAAAATATAGTTATATTGAGATTTTATCCGACAACTTGTCGGTAAGATAACCAAAATTTCATTTTTTTTATCATTTCATATTTTGAATAATAAAGAATATTGAAAATAAGATTGACTGTATGAAGAACATAAAAAAAAAAAAAAAATTTGAATCTTTTTATATTCAGTTTATATAGTCTACTTGATTTATTGAAAAATAAATACTTTAATGTTATTACATTATCGCATATTTTTTAGTATTGTTTAGTATGGCTCTAATTGAGTATTGTAGTGTTATTTGTTTGTATTGCTCATTGTGTATCTCACAGTTCAAGTGTAAACTTTTGTTTGTTTACACCCATACTAGTTTGGGTATACCCACACTATCGATTTTAGTTTGAATGTTAACTGTCAAATTTTTCCTACACATAATTGCGTCTCAGCTAAAAAGAGACGTTATAATCATCGTGCTTGGGTTAGGTTAGGTTGGGTTAACGTTTTAGCTTGAATTGTAAAAACGTGTTCAAAACAAACTCTCGAAGTTCAAACTGACACGACGGGCAAACACTACGCGTATTTCTCGATCATTAGTTGAGATACCAATATCCACTTTATCAATATTAAGCATAAGAGCGTTATCTGAGCGCAAACAACAAAAATTTTCATACCACCCGAACAACCAGACTAAAGCATTTAGAAGGTGAATAAACAGACTTTGTTAATGCACAAAGTGAACACTCAGCAACATACATAAATACAAAGCTTCACAACACCATAAACTAAACAATTTTCCAAATCCCAAACCGCACAAGTCCACATCGCGCGAATCCCTCCACGCCGAAAACTCCCGAAAACAAAAAACCCCCACGGAAACATCGGAACCCCCGAACCGACCCGACACCCGAAAACGGCCCGGACTCGTCCCGACCCAGAACCGCGGTTTCCAGTCGCGACAAACACGTCAATTATGACGAATTACGAAAATAAGTCGGCGGTGGAAACCGTGGCGGCGCTATATTGGCGGGTAACGCGATCCGGACCACACACGACGTCCCACTCCCCACACGCACGTGCATTATTTATATGTGAGCCACGTGTATGTGTGTGTGTGATGTGTGTGTGTGTGTGTGTAATGTGTGTGTGATGAGTGTGTGTGTGTGTGTGTGATGTTCTGGAAAATTCTGCGGAAAATCGCCGGCGGGAAATCGGAACGTTTTCGAACGCTGGTTCGATAAGCGGCAAAGGGACTTTGTGTTGATCGTGGTTTTTCGATGAATTTTGAAATTTTTTGTTGAGAATTAGTTTTCGATATAGTTTTTGCGCGTCGAATCCGACGCGAATGTAATATGAACGTTTTTTTTGTATCTAATACAAATTGAAAGGTACGTGCATATATTTTCTGAATTGAAAGATGATTCGAAATAGTTTTTATATAAAAAAATACGTTAAATAACAGTCAAATATGAGTATCTAACACTTTCAATATATTTTTTAGTTTTTGCACTTCAAATTCAATAAAATTCAAATTAAACTCGTTTTTTGTATCTAATACAAAATGAAAGGTGTGTACATCTATTTTCTGAATTGAAAGATGATTCGAAATAGTTTTTATATAAAAAATACGTTAAATAACAGTCAAATATGAGTATCTAACACTTGTAATACAGTTTTTACACTTCAAATCCAATAAAATTCAAATCAAACTCGTTTTTTTTATATCTAATACAAATAAAAAGATATTAACATCTATTTTAAAAGATGATTCAACATAATATAGTTTTCACGACGAAAAAAAAACTAATAATTCAAATAGGAGTCTAATCTATATTACTAATAATAAAGTTTAAGTTTTTACATTTCAAATTCAACGTTTTAAACGGCAAATTCAACTATTGCAAGTTTATTTTCCTCATTTTAATTTTTTTTTAATAATTTCATTAACAATATAAAAGAAAAATAGGTACATATCTACAGTTCCTATTTTCAGATTGATTTATTAAAAAATGTAATTAACTATGTTTTGTAAGAAACACCAATTGAAATTATCAAAGTCAAATCGATGAATTAGATTGTGTTACATTAATTAGCGAAAATGAACTTACGCTTCTTATATATTTTTTCGAAATTCAAATAAAATTCTGTGAAATTTCTCATAGTTGAATTTTAAGTTTAAAACATTGAATTCAAAGTGTAAAAACTGTAATGAAAATTGCGATTGTTTGATTGAAATGATTTGTATCTTTAAAAAGTTTATAATTTGTGTATTATTCGAAAAATAAATTGTGTGGCGAATGCAATACGACTAATCATATACGAGAATTGAATGTATAAACAAGTACTTATACTCGACGTGTTTATTGTTTAATATTTATGTTTGGCTTTTAAATTTGATATTAACAACGTAAAAATTGATGATAAATTGCCGATTCAACCCCAATATCAATAAATCAAACGCTATTAAAATTGACTTAATTTATTTTAGTATCATAAAAGTTTTTATAAATTAAAACTTAAATATTCACATAAAATCCAAGTGGAAATAAATATAAGTGTTTCTTAGTTCATAATGGAGATACGTTCAAGAATTAATCAATTTTGCTCATATCAAAATTTCCATTTTGAATACAATTATACAAATGAGTCCATATTTTTTTTTCCAAAATACGTTTGCCGTAACGATGATAGCGGAAAATAGTTATTTAAAAAATATATTTATATCATTTTTGTGTGTGAAAGACGAGGATAACCTATACATATTTACTCATTTATCAAAGTTAAAAAAATATTGCGTATAGTATCTTAAATCCGTCCAGGAAAGAACGGTTTGAAATCGAATTACATTTCCATACGGAAAGATTTAAATTTTCAATCTAAATCATTTTTAAAAAATCTATTCTTTATACACAGATAGTTTTCGACTTACGACAGTTCCGAAGAAAAATAATGTAAATATATTTTTCAATCGATTATTTTTCAAAAAATACTTCCTAAATCACAAGACACAATTAATTTCGTCAAAAAAACATGGACTGTTAAAAATGAAAATTTTGAAAAAAAAAAACTGCGGATCACTACGGACTAGAACGCATTTCCTTCGTATAAATATAATAAAAATAACAAAAATTTACAATTCCAATCTGAATTATTCACTCACAAAGAGCCAGCGTGTTGACAAATCGATACAAAATTAGCAGGGCGCAAACATCACGCGCGAAAACCAAACAAGGGGAAAAACTCGCGCCACCCAAGGGCGAAAAACAACAACTTTACCCACATTGCGAACGCGTTTCGAAAAAAGTCGAATTCGCAAACAACCACGGCGGTTCGCGGTTTGTTTGTGCGAACAATAGACAAGAAGTTGAACCGATTCCAACGCCTGTTCAAACGCTTTTAGCCTTCCGTCGACCTCCTTGTAGCTCGTGAGTCGGACGTGCGAAATGCGCAATTTGCGAATGCGAAAATCCGACGTGTCCACAGTGTGCAGTTTGCAGTGATAAAGTGTGGATTTGTGGATTTGCGGAATGGCGGTTGGTTTTGTTTTGGACGAAGATTGCTATGGATGATGGAAATATCCGTTGAAGGTCGGTTCAGCGTATTACATGTAATAAACGAAATGTTTGTGTTTCGACGGGGAAAATTTCGCTTTGAACTTTGCCCGAACTGGATTTCCATCTTGTTCTAGGAAGCAGTTTTGCGTAAAATGTTTATATTGTGTGCAGTATTATAGAACAAAAGGACGCGGATGAATCATGTTTGATGCACAACAATTTGTTTCTAAAAATAAGTGTGGTATCAACTGTTCTGTCCAATTTTCGCACTTTCGAGCCAGACAGTATAAAAACGTCGTGAGGTAATTAACTATGACAATATACTGAAAGATTTTAATTAGATAATAATCGAAGTGGTTGATCTAAATATTGTGACAGCGATCTTTCTTTAAAGTAATGGAACGGCGATGATTTTTTTCTGAATAGGGATGCATTTAAAATATTTTATCTAATTTTCGCACTTTTATCGAGTTGATTAATTATAGCTATATACTGAATGGAATAGCAATCAAAGCACTTGATCCAATATTGTGACGGCGATATTTCTTTACGAAAAAATATTTTTTTTAACTATTCCATTCGATTTTCACACTTTTTTCGAGCCATACGGCATAAAAGCGTCATGAGCTAATCGACTATGACAATATACTGAAAGACTTTAATGGGATAACAATCAAAGCACTTGATCCAATATTGTGACAGCGATCTATCCATAAAATACTGAACCGACGACGATTCTTCCTGAAAAGGTATGCGTTTCGAGGCATCAGAGTTCCTTGTTTAGACGAACACTCTCACAAATTAGTCGACCACTTAAGATGTAAAAAATGTAGACAAATCTATCGTCAACGCTTTTTTCGAACCGTAGGTATGATGAAATGATAAGATGAAAGACAACGTGTAACACATGCCGAACGCTCGAAAGTTCTTTGACCCAGAATCAGATGATTTTCGTTAAGCGGAGATTTGAAAGATGGCTTTGATCCGGACTTCGAAAAATTTATTGAAGGGCAATTAGTGTCGCTTAGATGAAATAGTATTTGCGAAATGTACGGTGTTTATATTTGACGTTCGTTTGCGTATTTTATTTAGCGATCAGAAAATGTTCGTCGATAATTATTGTTAAATCAAATAAGCTAAATTCGCATGAGTGTTCTTTCAATGTTACGAGCATGCGCTATTTTATCAACTGATATGTGATTGACGCGTAAATTTTCAATAAAATTTACGTGTATGACGCTAAAAATGAAAATAATTACCAATAGTAAGCCATTCAATGGAAGATTATATTACCCGTTCAGAAATTGATGTCTTTTTAAGAAATTTTCGAATTTTCGTAAATTTTAAGTAATTAAATGATATTATTTTTATTCATCAAAGGATTGACTAATTGCCACGTTTTATCTACGATTGAAAACTTTTTTTTATAAAAAATCAAGATAGCATCGGAAAACTTTCTCAATTTTCTTTTAGTACACTGACAATTTTGGTGATCCGTAGGGAAATCTAAACATAATTCATATTTTTTCCGGTTTGTTTACAATAAAATGAAATATAACATTCTTAGAAATTCTCGATTTTGAAAAACGATTTTCGTCTTAAATTCACAAACTACACTAGAAACAATAGAAATAAAAACATGACCAAACCATAATTACGTAATTCACAGCCGATGTTATTAACATCGGGCCTATATACTAGTTTAAAATAAAGCTGAACTAAAAATTAAAAAAAGCTAAAGTTAAATAAAGACGCATTTCGCCGCACCGAAGAATCGCCGCTCGAGTACCTTTCATGCCAATGCGATGTTTTGTTCACTAGGTCTTATTTTCGGGGTAGGTCTTATATTAAAACCATCCTTCAAAATCATAATAGATCTTAATTTCGGGCCAGATTTGATATTAAAACCATCCTTCAAAATCATAGTAGGTCTTATTTTCGGGGTAGGTCTCACATTAAAACCATCCTTCAAAATCACAGTAGGTCTTATTTTCGGGGTAGGTCTTATATTAAAACCATCCTTCAAAATCACAATAGATCTTAATTTCGGGCCAGATCTCATATTAAAACCGTCCTTAAAAATCATAATAGGTCTTACTTTCGAGATACGTCCCATTTTCGGGAAAAAACGGTACATGCCCACGAAAAAACGCGCCAAATCGAAAAAGGAAGCACCACTCGAACCCGTCTTCCCCATTGCGACGACGGACGCTCAAAAAGACGCAGACCAGGTCTTCGTCAGGCCAAAGAGTGGCAGTCTTCGGAAGCAGCATGAGGCCAGACACGAAGACAAGTGGCCGATTGACGAGTTGGCCTCTCGAGCCGTAAACAAGACGCGTCGATTCGTGCTCCGGCAAAGCACGTGGTGTTGAATGTTTGTTCGCATATCGCTCCGTGTTTGTGTTCCACGTGTTTTTTTTTTTTGTCGATTTTTTTTCAGGTAATTGGATATGTTGCCGGCGATAAATGCGAGGGATACTGTGTCTGTTTTTTGCGGGGGTCGGGAAGGATTTTATGGGTTGGTATTGTGTTATGGCGCAAATGGAATTTGTATGGTTTGCGATTGGGTTTTTCGTTGTGAAAATGTGTATTTTTGTTCTTGGAGTTTTTTCGGAGTGAGGGTTTCGTAAGTTTTGGATTTCGACGAATCGGGTTTGTTTGTATTGCGATTTTTCGTGTGAAGTTTGTTAATAAAATTATAAATAATTTCGTCAACATTTAAAAATTTGATAAAAAAAAATAATTATAAAAATATTTATTTTCATTTGGATGTTCATATGAAATGCACAATGCACATTTTCACTAATTCAATTCGATTTGTTAAGTGCTTCTGAATAACTAATATTTTCACTCGTGTCAATGAGAAACACTTTGGAATAAAATTCACATGCAAAAAACTGATCACTAATACTTATACTCGTACGTTTTTAAAAATCGTGTCCGAATCAGTCACTTTCTTATGAATTAAAAAATATATATATCCAGAAAAATTATATTTATAAAAATGTATCATTTAGAATTGGTTTTAGAGAAAAAAAAAACCTTATACTATTTATTCCATTTGCGAAACCCTTCCTAATTATACTATTTCAATTGAAATTTCGAATATGTGATATATTTATTTAGTACACAACATTGTATAATATTAAAATCTAAGACTCCAAATTCAAACCATCAATCAATCCAGGCTATCAATCGATCGATATATCATTAATTTTTATATGTTATTAATAATTTACAGCATATCGATTGATTAATTGATCTGGATTTGGAAGTTACTCGAATTTGAAAGCCCTAGACTTGCTGCAACTTATAGGTAAGTCTGACTTTGGTAGAGTTTTTAATTTCAAATTCAGCGTTTTATATAATACTTTAAATCTATATACATTTGACGTCGTTTCACTCCAACACCGTTCGATCGATCACCATGAAAATTGGCTTGTATAGGTATTTTTTTGTCGAGAGGGTTTTTGTATCATTAAAAAAATCAGAAAAAAATCCAATACGAAGAGTCGAAGATCTGTCGTTTGTTGAATTTAGTTGCCTTGATTACGCAATTCATAGAATCTCATATCAAGCTGTTATAATACAAACTGGCAGGTCAATGTCTGCCGGGTTCAGCTAGTTTAATTACAAAAAAATATTATTATGACCGCTTTCAAAGTAATAAATGGAATGACAATAACGAATATGAATATTTCATTATGACAAAGATCTCAATAATATTATACTTTCCCATAGTCGAATTTAAAATATAAAACGTTCAATTTGTAGAGTAAAAATTGTATCCCCTGTATATAATAGCAGATTTCTGTGTGTGTGTCTGTGTGTTTGTTCGTTCGTTCGTTCGTGTGTTTGTTCGTTCGATGACGCTCGCGGCTTTTTAGCGAATATGATCTTTATGCGTACCTATACACTTAACGTCTATAATATGATGCTTATAACCTACTGCCTCTGGCTTTGCCTATATGTCGTAATTGTGTCAATAACAAATGAACTGGTTTTGTTAATTAAATATTAAATTTTCAAATCGAGTACGGGCATCGGGTAGCCTCTGTCTCTGGCTTTGCCTATATATTACAAACAAATAACAAATGAACTATTTTGATTTTATTAATTAAATATTAAACATTCAAATCGGGAACACAGTTCGGGTTCACACAATCGGGTTTTCACATTTTATCGTTTTCTCAACAAAATCACAGCCGATATTATTAACATCGGGCCGATTCACTAGTCGAACAATAATAATCGAAAATTTTCATCCTAGAATTGCTTTAATAAATCTTCGAATCATTTAAGAAGGCAATGGGAAACCACTTCGGTTATCACTTCCCAGGACAATCACTAAACAGTGTTAACCTACGTCAGGGCCACCTGAATATAAAACCCTCCGAACATAAAAACCGTAACTATCCAATCCCAAAAAAACCAACCCGATTTCCCAACTTTCAAAAACCCCTCCCATACTCCCGGAACCTACAACTTTTCAGCAACT
>JAOXNN020221039.1:0-15012 GCA_028571205.2 Hydropsyche betteni
GTGGGGGAGCTGCTGTCAAACTTACACTTCGTAAAGTTATTCCTACGTTCCCTCCAGTACATGATCACCTTCGACAAAGATGATATCTTCAATCTGGGGTACGACCACCCTAAATGGAAAGCTATTTTCTCTGTTGTCAGAAAATGTCAATTAGGTCCTTAGAAGATCATGAAGGCTAAAATTGAAAAGTTTAATTCATTGCTAAGAGTAACTGCGGGTAAAGTCCATGCAGTGTACGAATCCACAACACCCATGAATAAGGCACTAAATGCTGCCAAAAGTCTAGTAAATCTGTTAATACATCCTGATTAAGCTAAGAGAGCGAGTGTCCTGTTTAGAAACAGCATCACTATTGATAGGGTTAAGTCCTATTTTAACAGCACAGAGTAAGGACTTATGGGAAAGATATTTACTATGTTATTACCGAGCATTGTTTACAGTAAACTCATTTATATTACTTCGTGTTACCCCTCAATCAATCACACTAACGTGCTGAAGTGGATTAAAAAATAGACTTCGAAGGTTATCTTGACCTAGAGGTCAGAAGCGGCAGGATTAACCAAGCACTAGATATCCAGCAAGTCTGTTGGGAAAATTTAAGTGAGGGTTAATTGTAAGTACAATCCTTAGAGACTGAATACCTACTCAGTCGACCTCCCTGACGATGCGTAGACAATAATTTATCATATTCACGGTGGGGGATGGGTATCCCTATCTCCATAGTCGCATCAAATTTACGTAAGGGCCTGGGCTAAGCTGACTCATGCTCCCATATTTAGTGTAAACTACAGCAAAACCCCCTAAAGCCCGTTTCCTGGAGGGCTTGACGATGTATGGCAGACTTACAACTGGTTGATTAAGGACTCTCATCAGAAGTTCAAGATAAGAAAGAATAAGCGCATAATAGTATGTGGAGACAGTGCCGGAGGAAATCTAACTTTGGCGTTGCTGAATATGTGCATAGACCAAGGAGTGCAACTACCCTGTACAATCATACCTATTTATCCATGTATTTTTTAGTTATTACCCAGGTGTTACAACGGATTTAACCCATTTCACCCCTAGTAATCTGTATTGTATCCATGATCCTATGCTATCCAGCGAAGTTACGAGAACTTGCATGAATTCTTACACTAAACACTCGGAGCTCGATACCAAAGCCAACTATCTCCTATCTCCATTGTTCACTCCAGAATAAATGTTAAAACAATACCCTCCGACAATCATCTACATTGCTGAGTTAGACATGTTGAAGGACAATGCACTTCGAATGGTCGACCGCCTGCTGTAAAATTAAGTTAATACAGATAAAATAGAGTTAGGGTCAAGGGTGTACTGTATTAAAATATTACGCACGGCTTTTTGTTGATGGACTTGCCACTCGTAGGCATAAAGTAAGTATCAGCAGCAATCGATGATGTGGCTGAGTAAATGTCGAAAATTATCGCTAAAACAGGGGAGTATGCTGAATGATTGAGTTTGTTTAGTGGAACTGTAATGCCTATGAGTTGGCTAATATTATAAGATGAGTGAGTGAGTGAACAATAATAATAGTAAAGAATATTGTTTGTATTTACATTTTATATCAATCCTCCCAGTTTATCCTGTCATCCTCCTTAACGAACTCGCTCTTTACCTTCCTGAACCTACATACCTAATCATTCAACAAACTAATCAGCTACTTTCCTTCAACTCTGTGCTCAAATAAATACAGGCAGTATATTGTAAGTTAGTTAAAGAACCCTGAAATTCCAAAATTCTTGATTGAGCCGATCGTCGATAGAATTGTACCGAAAGTAAATACTGAGTCTGAGTGGTGCAGATGGTCCATCCCCTTTACATATAATTTCGTCATGTGCTCACTATTAAATTTATGTAAATGATGTTTCTTTTTGTGCAGCTAATAAAACTTTGGGTTAGTTCTTACAAATGTCTATGAGTTCATAAGCAGCAAAGGTCTAGCAACTTCACCGAAACAATGGTCAGATAAAGGGAACAACCAAGGATCTAAACAGATTATTCTGGCAACTTTCTGGTAAAGCTTGTGTTAGAGGAGTTGTCGACTCGCCGAAATAACAGTTGTCGCTCCGAAAGAATGTCCCATAAAAGTGATTTGATCGATGTCAACAGGATGGTTGAGTACTTACTAGAGTTTATTGTTAGATACGAACTAAAATAACTGCTTGAACTAATTGACTCGATTCTGTAAGCTAAGTTTTCTCCTCTCGTAAAGAAACCTCTAGACTTTGTTGACATCAGGCATGTAGGGTGTATAGTTAGGTGCAATTTAATCATAAAGATGATCAGCCGAAAGTACAATGTATCCTCTCCGAGCCCACCAGGTGGCATAACAAGAGTAAATATTCCTATGTCCTCCGAGCCCATGGCTCACCAGAACAACATTATATTTCTCGAGTTTAACTGAACGGACATTAAGTATTGCATTTTGTTTAATTGTTTTCAGATAAGAAAGACAGAACTCCAGTACCCGAAAAGGCAAGCTTCTTCTCTCACTGGCGACTACATACAGAATTTCGTAAACCTGCTTGCAGTAGTTCCACTCAGGGTACCAAGATGCTAATACTCCGGTTGTCTAATGAGTGGGGTAGTAAACGCATGCCCTCAGTTTGGACTAATCACCACCGACATATATCGATTTGTACCCCACCCCGTACTCAGGCTATTATTTTTTGTACTTATCGTACAATGTAAATTTGTACGGAATTTCATAAAATTGTACTTTGTACGATAGGTAGAGAGATAGCATGCTAAGAATGGTTTACATTAGCTTGAGGAGGAATAGGTCAATTACAGAAGCTAGTGAGCTTACAATGATCAAGATGATTATTAGAGGGGTGTATGGTCTGGCTTTCTATATTTTGAGACTGATTCCGAAGAGGATGAATATTAAAGGGAGGACGTACTTGGGGATTGTTGGCAGCAGGCTGTGAATCAGTATTATCACCAGGGTAAGCTTCTCGATCACAAATTTCCTAACAATCATGGATATATAAAAAGATATATCATGCTTAGGGCAGTGAGAGATTGTGACTCACTTGATTTTGGTTAGTCTTTTTGGGTCACCTCTTGGTTTTGTTCTGAAGAGTCTGCTTCAGCGCAAAGTTCAATCACCTTAATTTTATTTGTGATGTTACTCTTCCTGTTTTTATTTGATAGTCCGTAATAATCCACGGTAGATCCACCTCACATTTATGTTGTTCTTTCAGATGTGTTGCTGTAAGTACCTAGGCATGGTGATCCCTACACTTCGAACCGTCGAGGATCCTGAGCAATTAGAGGTATTTTATAAGAAGTGGTTTGTATGCATATTATTCCTTTGGTGAAGCCTGCTACTTTCGTTGTCCTTAGTTTAAATCAGGTTTCTGCTACCAGCCTGACGGGTTGGAACTTTATTATCTATGAGTTATAATACAAATGAGTGAACAATAATAATAGTAAAGAATATTGTTTGTATTTACATTTTATATCAATCCTCCCAGTTTACCCTGTCATCCTCCCTAACGAACTCGCTCTTCGCCTTCCTGAACCTACATACCTAATCATTCAACAAACTAATCAGCTACTTTCCTTCAACTCCGTGCTCAAATAAATACAGACAGTATATTGTAAGCTAGTTCAAGAACTCTGAAGAACCGAAGTTCTTAATTGAACCAATCGAAGCTAGCATTGTGCCGAAGGTGAAGACTGAGTCACAGTGGTGCAGATGGTCCATCCCCTTTACATAAAATTTCGTCATGTGCTCGTTATGCTTTTGTAAAAGGTCTTTCTTTTTATGTAGTTCATAAAATTCGGGTTGGCTTCGAACAAATGTTTACGTGTTCATAAATAGCAGTGGTTTCTCAACTCTACCGAAACAATGGTCAGATAGAGGGAACAACCAAGGGTCTAAACAGATTATTCTAGAAACCTTTTCGTAAAGCTTGTGCTACAGAAGCTGCCGACTCGCCGAAAGGACAGTTGTACCTCCGTAAGAATGCCCAAGAAGGGTTACCTATTTGATATCGACAGGTCGATTGAGTATTTACCATAGTTTATCGTTAGACACGAATTAAAACAACTGTTTGAACTATTTTACACGAGTCTGCAAGCTCAGGTTTCGTCTTTCGTGCAGGAACTTGACTACTTTCTGCATGTCAGGTAAATAAGGAGTGAAGTTAGGTCCAATTTAGTCGTTTAGATGGTCGATCGACAGAACAACGTAGCCTCTTCGAGCCCACCAAGTAGCGTAACAGGACAGGATCGCCTTATGTCCTCCCAGCCCAGGGCTCATGAGAACAACTTTGTACTTTTCGAGTTTAGCTGAAGGAGCATTTATTATTGCGTTTTGTTTATATGTTCTGAGATAGGAGATGCAGAAATCCATTAACCAGAGCGGTAAACTTTTTTTCTTTCTGGGATCTGTATGTAGAATATCGTAAATGAGTTTGGAATAACTCCACTAAGGATACCATGAAGCCAGTTCTCCATTCGTTTAATTGGTAGGATAATATACGCATGCTCTGAGTTTCGGCTATTCATCCCCGATAAAAATTGATTGATATCCCACTCCATACTCGAGCTACTATTTTTTGTATTTGTCGTATAGCACGAACTGATTTGGAATCTCAAACACCTGTACCTTGAACGATAGGTAGAGACACAGCATGCTGAGTATGATATAGAATAGTTTGAGGAGGAAGAAATCTATGACTGAAGCCAGTGAGCTGACAGCGACCAGAATGAGAATGAGAGGAGTGTAGGGTTTAGCCTTTTCGATTTTGAGGCTGGTTCCGAACAGAATGAAAATAATGGGCAGGAAGTACTCAGGTGTAACTGATAACAGGCTGTGGATCAGTATTACCAGGAGAGTTAGTTTCTCGAATACAAATTTCCGAACAATCATAATATTATTTATACTTTGGTCTCATAACACTAAATTCTATCATTGTTGAAGTATAAACGAATATCTGGATAGGCTCTTGCTCAAACCCTCGCAATGTCTGCATTGGGATAGATTTGTACAGATAGTAGTGAATGGAAACTGTTGAAGGGAACCGCATACAACCTTTTTTTCGACTACTTTGCATATTCTTCCGCCTCCGTTTACTAAGTAGCCTGCTGGTAGTCTCCTCATTTTTATATCTAACAGCATACAAGCACAACAATTCTATCCGTTGTATGGTCCACAGATCTGGTTGAACAGTTTATTCCTGTATCCGATCTCCACTAAGCAGTAGAATTTCTGGGTTTCCCCCAGTCTCGCCTCTCTCCCCAATGAATTGTAAATTTTCTGATTACAATCCAAACTTAAAAGTTAATCTACTTATATCTGCTCAGTGAATTTTAGAATTTCGCTCTCTACATTTTGGTACTGGAGGATGAGTTCGTTGAGTTATTTACTGTGGACCTACATCATATGCTTGCAGGCGTCTTGGGCTGTGTGAGGGGTAATGCATAACTTACATGATATCTCGCGGTATTAGCAGATAGGATAGTGCTTTTACAAATCAGACTGTGCCAGAACCTTGGTGCATCCTGGAAACTTGCATTATATTCTGATTTAGGCAATAAGCCTTCGAAGCACTCGACTTTAAGAGAACTGAAATGGTACTACCCGACAATATGGGCACTGATTCTTCATCCTTGCAAAGTTGATCGCACAGCCCATACAGAATGCGTGGGCACAACAGTGGCTTTCAACTGCCAACTGACACAGTCCTAAGCAGATCGGGCATTCAAGGTCTTTATTGAAGTCCATTATTGATTTTTATAATATTAGTTAAAGGCGACGCCCATTCATCTATCATTCGAAATTCTGAAGGAGTGTTTCCGAGCTCTTGCTATTGAATTGCGGAGAATAGGTATTTTCTTGTGTAATTTGATTTCCCTGTCTTTCAAAAAGCTAATGAGAAAAATAGGTAGATACAGAACCACCAGAATAAGGATAAGGCATCCTATTACTATACCATTCGTCTGAGCAGCAGATGTAAGAGCATCGCTCACACAGTTAGGGCATTTACGGACAATTACAACAATCTACCTGACTCCCCACAAAGGAGTCGTAGTAGTTGTCGTTTAAGCTGTTATGCTAATTTTCAGAGACTTCCCATTGACAGTTGTACTTTGGCTAGATTTAAACTTCCGATAGTTCTTGTAGATGGAGCCTATGCTCTCAATTACACAAGCCTGATTACTAGTGTTTGACTGCGTGAAAGTGACACTCTAATTGAGTGTTTGCTATGTATTCAACATAGCTATGAACCTGCTATTAGCGAGAAATACAGCATAGAACATAAGATTAGCTGATGATATTTCGTAGGAGAAGGTCAGAGTCTTTTAAAGTGCAGTTTGAGAAGAGAACAGACCGACTACATCGAAAGCCTATATCGTTGTTGAGAGTGTAAGGTTCTTAACCAGACAGCTGGTTCTACTACTATTATTGCCTGAGCTTAATGTCCAAGAAATATCACTTGAAGCAAGGTTCGTTTCAATGAACTGTTAGGTGTAGCTACCTGTTTCCGTCGATGCAAATGAGCAGATTCCTGAGCTGTCATTTTGGAGGGAGGCTTAGCATCCGGTACAGAAATTATACAAAGAGTTTGCAGTATCACAACGAGAGCACGTGACGTTACAGGTTGGTACTGGCAGCCCCGAGTAACTGAAAGTAGTCTTTTGGGAAATTACTACAATAGCGTAGAGTAGTAAACATTACAATTTAAACATGTCAATTATCAATTTATGTATTTCCCTAAGCCTATCTCCAGCTGCTGGTCGATTCCCATGTAACTATCGCTGAGAACGTACAACTTAAGATGTTCGTTTTGGAATTTATCGGGCATTTGCACGAGGAGTCTGCCGGTGGACTTTTATCTGAGGTTGGCTCTCTTAATTTAGATTAGCTTGCCCTTAGAATCAGCTAAAACTATCCACCAAGACGCCTATTTGACTTTAGAGCCCTTCTGAAGGAGCAGCTTATTGTTTGTTTTGTTCTGCTTGGTTATGTAGACGAATAACATGCATTAGTCGATACCTTCTGTAATTTACATCTACTTATTGACCTCACTCTTTTATGAATCGTAACCAAACAGCTATGTTTCAACTCGTACTCTGGGTACACTGTTAAGAGTCTAGAAGATATTCTGTTATTTGTCTCTGTCATACAGGGGGATATTATTTTTAAAGATTTGCCTTAGTTCCTTCTCACTCTTCTTGTCATCTAAGTACTAAACAATCTATGCGAGTCCTTTCGGGAATTCTTAAAGAACTTTCTTCCATACTTCTTGCGATACCCAGGGGATATTGCACTGGAACCCTTGCATTATGACCTGCTACAAGTAAATTAACAGTAGGATAACATCCAACTGCTTCTTTTACTTAGCTACTTAAATGGCACCTAACACTACTCTCGTACTGGCGTCAAGAATGAGTTTTGCATCTGTAACATAATCTCGGATTGGAGGAGGCAAATCGAACATGTGCATCTGGAACAGGAGGAAGGTCTTTCCCTGCGGCGAAGAATAGTCGGCTTGTTTAAGCTTATATGGAGCAACATCCGATAGCTCTTTGTTAAAATTGTCTTAGTTGTGTCTAAGAGGAGTTTACTTGAACTCCTCTGCGTGGGAGACCATCCAGAGAACATCTCTAAACGACATATTGGATTTGATTTAATTTTTGAAATATTTGACTGTCTGATGCTTTAGGTAGTAGTTGGCGGCAATAAACCCGAGTTAAGTGGGAGAGAGGGAGTGGCTGCCATCATCTGGAGCTTCCAGACACTCACTGGCAACCAACTTTTCAACTGATTGATCGACCAGCTTAATTAGGAATTTCTTAATCGACTCGTTTGTGTTATCTTAGATTTCGTAGTAGTTGGGATTCTTCAGTATCCTCCTAAATGCATAACTATAAGTGAACCAATCGATGCATTACTGTTTATTGGTGATTGTTCCACGGGCTATCTCAGCATTGATGTGATCGTCAATCTGCTAGATAAGGGAAGACTCTATGGGGAATGGATCGTTCAAGTACCGCCTATAGAACATCTTTTTAGACTGTTAGCAGTACACTACAGCTACACCTTTGTTGTCGAACTGGGGTCTGCCTGCTCTTCCGATCATTTGAAGCAGATCAGTAGCAGGGAAATCAGTGTAATGATGTGTTTTAGGATCGAAGTACTCTGTTCCTTTGATAATCACCAGTCGAGCAGGGAAGTTGACTCCCCACGCCAACGTAGACGTAGCTATTAGTATCTGTATCTTATTATTAACGAACAAATCCTCGCATATCTTCCTATCAGAACTATTTAGACCGGCATGATGCATACCAATACCAAATGCGAGAGTCTGCTTCAAATATTAGTCAGTCACTTATTATATTTTATTCTGAAGCTAGTCGTGGTTGCATTTTATGAATGGTGCTCCACCCATAGTATCGTGCTGACTAAAGCTGATGAGGTCTAGGGCTGTTAGTCTGGTCTGTCTTCGAGAAGACACGAATATTAGGACTGGTTTACCATCAGAGAACTTTTTAATGTGGTTGTAAGCTGGTTTATTCATCGTAGCCATACGAGGACAGTAGTTCTTTTAGCTGAAACCTTCGAAATGAATGTCGATAGGGACTGGACGTACACTAGGTTTGAAGTTAAAGAACCCATAAGGTCCTGTTCCGAACCATTAAGCTACATCAGATCCGTTAGCCATGGCAGTACTTAACCCTATCATTCTCACTTTGCTTTACTTGTTCATTCTTGATACTATCACTTCTATTACTGCACCACGATCTTGCCCCAACAGATGGATTTCATCAAATATAATGAGTCCCAGGTTCTGGGTATACTTTCTATCTTTGTGTCTGGTGATACCATCCCATTTCTCAGGGGTAGTCACTATTACTTGAGCATTCATAAGGGTTTCCATATCTGGGGTGAAGTCTCCTGTGAGTTAGACTACTGATTTTTTGAGGAACTAGAACCTGGGTACCCAATCTAACAGCCTCTCCTTCGCCAATGATTTTAGTGGTGCCACATAGACACACTTTTTGTCTGGAGCATTCGCAAATAATCTGAGAATGGCTAGTTCACTCATAATGGTTTTTCCTGAACCAGTGGGTGCTCCTATCAGAATATTATCGTCAGTATGGTAGAGAGGGAAGAATAGTTGGGTTTGAATAGGGTTAAAGAAGTTGAATTTGGAGTAGAGTGCTTCGAACAATTAGTTTTTAAGGGCTGTTTTAGGTAAAGGTTAGAGGTTAAGCAGTGGGGTAAATGGAAGTGCGTCCATAACTATCCCCAGCTAGTTTAGATCAACTATGGTAACCTCGTGCTATTCATTCTCCATTATCCAACGGTCAGATCTGATAAGCAACCGGTATCTCTTCTCGGCGGTCTATTTATAGGGGATGAAGAAGCTTAATGTCATAGGCCTTCTGCCAATTACGAAAGATTCGTCCATTAGGAATGACTAGCTGTGCAGTATTTCTTATTCGTCGTCGAAGAATACCCAGAATACTTCAGATTTGAGATGCCACTTAGGGTCGTGCCTCCATTTGGGCATTACTTCTACATCTACCTTTAGTATGGTTTGGGCGATGGGTTTGATCTTGTAGGATACTCCCACTCTTGGTAGCATCCTGCAGTAATTCATTAGTTAGGTGCCAATTGGACCTCTGTAACTACCGACCTTTGCTCCAAGATCCTGTGTTGAGAGTTAGAGTGCCTCTCCCACACTAATTTAGTTCTATACCATCCTATTGTAATAGTCTTTCGGCATAAAACCTTCCTTCTTCTGTCTCATATTGTTGCAACCAGTATAGGACGACTTGGTGAACTGTTTGAGAGGGTTGTCAGCATCGTACATTCTAGTCTATATGTACTTGCACCATTTGAGAATGGTCTGTACGTTCATCGCCTGGTTCTTTTTGCAGCAGAGCTAGAACAAGCATCTGAGAAGGCGAATACTCTGCTGAACTATGTATTGGGTATCGTTAGTTAGGGAGTAGTTCTAATAGCGTAACTCTCTTAAATATCCCTGCAAAAGTAGGAGGATCTTTTGAGGGGTTTCGATGACTACCTATTCCTAATAGTTTCCAGAGTTTTTGGGCATACCCCTCCTGTTGTTAAGTCCGAAGTCATGCTCTTCTGATATAATCCAATAGCCTATGAGTGTTTTAAGTTCGTCGAATTATTATGGTCTCACTCGAATACTCTCGAACTCCTTCGACTGGGCGATTATGGTGAGTAGTTGGAGGTCAGTCTTATAATCAAACTTCTTACTCATCGATACAATATTATCGCCAATACTGATTCCCAGAGAATTACAGAAGTGTTCCATAGTCTAGCACTTGATGTAGAAGTGCGAAGTGACTCTCCCCAGCTCAGTGGAGGCCACTGTCAGGTTCTTAGTGTCGTACCTTATGAGTTTAAACTTGTCCAGCTACCTGATGACAGACTCCACCTTCTTCCGCATGAACTACTGGAAGTAGAACTCCTGTTCAACTTCATTTTGTGCATCACCCATACGGCATCCATAGGAAAGTGGGTTTCGGAATGCTCTGATAGCGTAGAAGGTGTAGTTCACCCATTCGAAGGCTTAGTTTTCGTTTGTTACTGTTCCAGAACATATTTAGGCGTTGAGGGCCTATTTGATGTAGTTGAAGAATCTGGATTAGATTGGCACTGTACTCGTAAGTGCTCCAATGTAGCTGTTTACCTTCTTAAAATCGGTCATCAGAACAGCCTAGCCGTTAGTGTCGTATTGAGGTCTTCCTGCTCTTCCAAACATCTGCTGCACGTCCAAAATACTGAGATCCCTGCTTTAGCTTAGGTTAACGTCGAAAATATCAGTGCCTTTAATTACCACAGCATATGCTGGTAAGTTAACACCCCAAGCCAGTGTCGCAGTAGCCACAAGAATCTTGATATCCCCGTTAGTGAACATCCTTTCAACCATATTTCTATCCGGTCGTACCATACCTGCATGATGAAAGCCCAAACAGTCTTTAGACACTGCGTTTAGTTCTCGATCTGTGACCTTATACTTGACTTACACATTCAGCTGTCCAAAGTATCCTGTGTCTCCCAACTATCTGGCCCTCTGTTGGATAAATTTACAATATGTTACGGTTTCCTTTCTAGAGTGAACGAATACAAGCACTTGTTTTCGCTTTTTGATTTGGCTTATACAGTACTCATAACATTTCTCATTCATAATGTCTATTTGGCGACGTCTTCGACCGAAACCAGTCATATCCATAGCTGATTTAATCCCGTAGAAGTGGATAAGGAGGGGCACAGGCCTGTAGGTTGAGTCAAAATGGAACAGTCCTTTACTATCAACATGAAGGAAAGTAGCTACGTCCATATAGTTGGGCAAAGTGGCAGACAATCCAATAATTCTTATTGTCTTCTGTGTTCTGAATACACTCCTGAACAGTCTAGCCACCAGACTTTCAAGCACCCATCCTCTGTCGTCATTAAGTAAGTGAACCTCATCGAATATTACTAATTTTACTTGCTACATAAGAGCAGTGTTTTTCCTCGTCACAACATCCAATTTTTAGGGGGTCGTTACTATTATATTGGTGCTCGCCAGTTACTTTTGGCTGAGTTGAATATCTCCAGTCATCTATCTAGTCTTAAGCTTCTTGAACTTCTTGGTAAATTTGTTAACGAGCTAGTTAGCGAGGGCTTTCATAGGCGAAATATACACTACTTTGAAGTCATCTCCAAATCGCTTTATGACGTTAAGAATTGTTATAGTAGCGATGTTCGTCTTACCAGCACCTGTAGGGGCACACACCAACATGTTCTAGTTCGAGTTGTAAGCATGGTCAAACACAATGCTCTGAATAACATTGAGTTTGTCACTTTAGAAGCATTCTCTGTACTCTGGAGGAATGACCTTATCAATGTAGATGAGCTAAACCTTATGGTCGACTCGAGGCATAGGCTCTATCTTGAAATAGATGTACTAAGGGTCAGCCAGACTTCGGTGGAGGGTGGGCAGTTTAAGAGCGAGATCACTATCTCTCATTTTGGTGAAATCTACCTCAGCCAGCTCCTCAGTAAGCAGGAATCGGCTGCCCTTCTCCCTTTCCTTCTGATTTTCCCTCTCTTTTTTCTTCTTGATATCAACTACTGAGGAATCCTCTCGAATGAGTAACTTGCTGGCTTGGTCTCCTTTCTTAAGGAAGTCAGTCGACTCCAGGTAGCTTTTGATCTCATCTCTGTATGTAACAAGATATTTGGTGGCCTGCAAGTTGTTGTACAATGCCAGTAACTATTATTGAAGTTATTTTTTGGGCTTCACTGATTTGTAGACGACTTGCAGCAGATCGTCCAGCAGCAACTGCCAATAGTCCGTATATTATTTTTTCAGATCTTCACCAAATCTATCGTAGAAATCCCTGATGTAGTTGGTGCTTCTTTCCTTCTGCACTTCGCCACCCTCTTCCTGCTTCTACTAGATCAACTTGAACTTTATGATGTTGTTCTGGAGGTTGCCCTTAAAACTGTCCTCGTAGTTCTTCAGCAAAAAGTTGTCAGTGCCGAATCGTATTGGTACGACTTCGTAGGAAGGTTTTTTCTTACGGGTGTAAATCAACTCGGGATGTAGCAGGTTCTCCAAGTACTATTTCTGGGGTTCGTTCATTATCTTGGGGTTTTTGACGCAGGTGACTGACTCCAGCCACTCCTCCCTCTCCTTTCTGCTCTTTATTATGTTCACGTGATCGTTGTTATTGTAACCAAGGAACTCATCCCGAAGCATGAAGGACACCCGCTACTAATCAGCCTGATAGAGGCTGAGCTGACAAAGATCACTGAGAACGATAGGTTGTTTGCTCATTAAATTTAATCAAAGATAATCCAGACATTCACTTTAATATTGGGTTGTATAGTCGATAGCTATTTAAGTAGGGAGGCGCTGATTAGCCTACAAATCACTCTTCACTCCATGAAGCCCTTGTATTTGTTAAAAGCAGTCTGACAATCCAGCATATCTTCGTCATTCTTGTTGCTCCTGCTGGAGTCTTCTTCCACCTCGATGGGCTCTGGGGAGATGCTTTTCGCCAGAGGCTAGTTCACTTGGAAATCACTGAGCTCCGAAATATAGTTCTCGACTGAGGCCTGTGATTAGGGATGGGGCTCGAACTGTTGCTTGACGGTGGCTACTAACTCTTGTCCGTAGGTTGCATTGGCGTGCATTTAACTCCAGGGCACAGAATTAGAGCCTTCATTGTCTTCAATGTGCATAAAGCACGAGAAGCTTTGACTGGGAGGGAGACTACCGTTGGGTTTTTGGTGTCCTTACATAAGCTGCTTATTATTAGTGAGAAATGAGAGAGACACGTTAACAGCAGACTCGAAATATTGAGCCCAATAATAACAGACTGCTGGCTTTTGAAGTTAAAAGTTAATATTGATGATAAAAGATATTCGGTGGGAGAACTGCGTCCAGCTGCATATAGCTGTTTGCATCATGACAACACCCGGGGCTCACTTGCATGCCCGATTTTTACAGGCTATTAAGTAAACAATAATAATGATATCTTAGTTAGATGTCATGTTGTCTTTTAGTAAAAGTTACTGAAGTCGCTTTGATTTAAATTATAGTGCAGATGGAAACTACGAGGAACGCCGGGTAATTCTGGGGGGATATAGGGGGTAATGACAAAATGGTGGGTTCAGTTTTAGCAAAGGCTTATTTTTAAGGTTGGCAAAAATGTGATTGGATCGATTTAATTTAGAACGTTGTGATTCTGTACTTAAACCAACAAATCACAAGCGCTTTGTGAGCTGGTTTAAGTAGAAAATGATTAATCTTGAAAAACAAGGAAAATGTAGAAGAGCAACAAAATAGTCAGTTACAAACCAAAGAAAGAATGCATTATTTGTTATGAAGTAAAGTACTTGTAATTGTGTTTTGGTTGCATGAAGTTCAAAATTTGTCAAGACTGCTAATAAAAGTAATCCAAAATATACAAGCGTTATACATGCCCTACATGCAGGAACTACAAGAAGTATTGATCATGTTTAGTTTATATATTAATGAATCAATTTTTAATTACTCAATATTTACCTAATCTAATAATACTGGCACCATAAGGCGGGTGGTGCCTTCAAGGGTCCACGATATGAATCTATCTAATAATGCTTTTTTCCATTTAATATGTGTACGAATCAGTTGCTAATGGAGACCCAAAACAGTTGGACCCGATGATTCAAGCTGTTGGTCAGGGTCTGGTTCTGCTGATGAAGTTATTAGGCACCCAAATTTCCTACAACTGTTGTACCTCTTCTACCTATCGTACCTGATGTTCTCTGAATGGTGCTTGACCAAGCACCTAAATGAGCAAATGGTCAAGGTCAGCCTTGGGAAAGCGGTATGATTAACTGGCAAATAGATCTAAATCTTAATATTTAGTATTGCTTTCATCTTCATTAACATACACTTAGGCAACTATCAATATCCTGGCTATCGAGTGCATTTTTTCGGCGACTTACATACTAAGTTTTGATATAGAAGTGATAATATGGTCTGTAGAGAACCCCACAGCACTATTGTAAATATTGTGTTATTAAAACTGCTAATGACAATTACTGTTCCTCAATTGACTTGTGTTACGATTAACAGCATATTTATTATTTGGACATAACCATTAATATCCATAATAACTAAATTTAAAATAAAGAGTAATAAATTAGATCCAGACAGCTATTGATTATTCAATCAACTTACACTCGCATTCGGCAGAGCACCTCTGAGCTTGCTAATCCCTATTTGACTAATATTGTTATTTGAAACGATATAAACCGATTTGAGAGACTGTAATCTAGAAATATATTCTGCTCCCTTGTCTGTCAGATGGCTGGTGTATGAGTTAATTATTCAGTTACGGATACAGAGCGTATGTAGAGATAGAAGCTTTGAGATATGCTCTGCCCCTTTATCGGTAAGATTGCTACAGCCTACGTAAAGAACTCAAGTACAAATATTAAGGTTTTTAAGGGATTGT
>JAOXNN020221115.1:0-14989 GCA_028571205.2 Hydropsyche betteni
TCCAGATAGAAGGTGTAATCACGTTACCCCATTGCGTTAGTGGGTAAGTGGCCCACGCTTTTGGGGACAGGTGATTAATTTTGTTAATTATTGGCTTGGAACCTGACCCTTGCTTTGTAGCGAGACTTAAGTTGAGAGCGTGGAGTGATAACAGCTGCTTTTAAATCTGCCTCAGTTAGCTTTTCAGCTTAATTTTGAGTCTGGCCCTCACTTTCCATTATGATAATATTTATCACCTGTAGATTAATTAGCGTAAGAATCAGGATTTATGGTGAACTTGTCATGGAAATTTTAATTGCATTCGTATGAGCAAGCAACCTTAATAAATAAGCTCATAAGATAATAATCCAGGTTTATGATTGTACAATATTATGGTAAATGAACAATCCTAGTCATTAATGGTCAACTACAATAGTGCTTATGTTCAATTATGGCATCCCGAGAAGGCAGGCAGTCCAATTACAATTATTATAATAATATAATTGATGCCATTTGTTAGCCTGATTTTTTACTGTCTGTTAATGATCACCTATGCCGACTACACTTACTGTACTGAGCCTAGAAAAATAGCCTGCACATAACAGTATGCTCCCGTATGTGGCTTCAAAAAGATTGGGCTGCCTTTAACCTACGAAAATAGTTGTTATGCTTGCTTAAACAAGGCAGTTATAGCCTGGCAATAAGGTAAGTGCGAAAGACTCATCAAAAGATGCACCCGAAGAAATAGGCTTTTATGTTCAGTAATGGCGGCTTGGAATACAAGCAACTGTGGGTTTTCTGCTGGTAAAAAACCTATAAGCGTGGGCTACTATGAGTGTTGTAAATAATTGGACTATTCTGCTGTGATAAAGGGAGAATGTCCAAATGTTATGTAGCCTAAGCCAGGCGGAGGTGTGGCCTGCATAACACTGTATGACCCTATTTGTGCCACATTAGCGGACGGGTCAAAAAAGACCTTTTCCAACTCATGTTTCGCAGGAATTAGCGGAGAGAAGATATTTTCAAGTCAAAAAGGAGCATGTGAAGGAAATCCAGCAAATGTTTGATTATAATCGAGCTAAATACTCACAAAATTATAAATATAAGAATTCTAGAATGTAAAAATTGGAAGGTGCATATTCTGTGAATAACTTTGCGAACTGCTATGAAAACATTAATATTCAAAGGCAATAATATTGTCTAATTAGTACAGCATTCATAGTTAGAAGTCAGTATGAATTCCTATTCACTTTTAGGGAGTCAGTTCGAACAACTCTTCATTCTTCCTGTTCTCTGCCTCTGCCAGTCTGTCCCTCAGGTCTAGCGTTGTCAGTCTCAGCTTTTTGTTGGTTTCCACTACTCTCCTACACTATTTAGCAGCCTTTTACGCGTTTTAGCCTTAGTATTTCCTCCTCTTTAACATAATCACATCAATCTCCAGCTTCTTAATCACTTCTTTGAGTTTGTACCTTTCCTTCGTATTCGCCTCGATCGCTGACTCCAACTTTTCAGAAATCTAAGCTTTTTGAGAACGGATTTACATAAGCATTTAATCCTTAATTTTATTCTATTGAAGTGCATTCTTGAGGCTGTTATTCATAATGTTGGCAACCTTTTACAAATTGGATACTTACCACTTCAGTTGCATATTATTTTTCTCCCTCTGTTCCTTCTCCTGCTCCAACTGCCAAATCTTACAGTTCTGTTGATCTGTAAGCTATTCCAACTACCCCATTCTGTTAGTGATATTCTACAACTACTGCTTAAGTCTTGAGTTTTAGGATTTTAGAAAGTTCAACTAGTTCTTCTGGTCCTAGGCTCTCCTGTAGGTTGAAGGAGGCACCTATCGTAGCTACAAAACAGAAGGATTCTGCATGGATTACCCCATCTTCTGTGATTCTCTTTTCGGGAGCTCAGTAAACGACTGAAGAAGATTCAACGATATACACTTATGAAGCTGTCTGTTCAGCTAACATTGAGATATCGGAGATTACTGAGGCGGCCTATTCTCTTTTCCCATTATCGAAACGTTTAAATTCTTCTGTGCAACTTCTTTCATTGTGGTTGGAGACTGCGTCTCTAATAACTCCAGATTCGGAGAGTAAGGCTCAAGAATCCTGAGACTATTCTGTCGGTTAGTCGGCGAGAAGAAGCCAGCAAACTATCCGTTGGTGTTAGTGCGAAATTTATTCTATTTCTGCTTGATAGGGAGGTTGGGCTAGGCTGGCTTTCTCTTGAGAATCCTGCTCGTATGACCAGTGGATACTAGTGAGCTCCTACTTTAATGGAAGTCTGGGCTATTAGCTAAGCTATCCTTCATTACCAAAATTAAGGTATATGGAAGTAATTACATGCATTCAGAATATCACCATTTCAAACCATTCTTTGCTGGATGTCGTAGCTCTAATTGAAAGTCGCAAGATTTAATATTAGAACTTAATATTGTTTATTCGTAGGGATTGGCAAAACTATGGGCGTCGTTGCTTGCAACTATAAATCTCAATTAGGATAAGTGATAATAAATTGATGCATAATAAGTATTTGTGGTCTGCTGAACTATTTCATTCAAATACTAATCAACTATACTTCGCCTTTATTTCCATTGAAATATGCACATACGTACAGCTTACTTTGCGAGCCTATCTCTATCTATGCAGTTCTTACTATTTTCAACTCTCAACAACTTTTCTAAGGACTGTAAGTAAACTCAATCAGATCTCCTTAACGCATATTTAAACTTGGTTGCTTAATCTAATTTCCGTAGCCATAGTTCTTTACCACATACAAACTATAATATCTATGCGATTAATTTAATTATTGAGTGTTGTGGCAATAAGACTGGGGTTGTACACCTAGGACTATTTGGTCGCGGAGCTATAATTTGTTAATTTTGAATGCCCATCTACTCAATTGTGTTGTGTTGTGGATAGAGGATTTTGCGTAACTATTCCTACAAAATTCTTACCAGTTTATCTCGCATTAGTAGCGATATTGCCTTTTAATTTTATGTCAGAATGTTTTTCACCCCAGAATAGTAGACACCTTAAATTCAATTTCTCACAAGTTTAACCCAACTTCTACGTCAATTTAGACACACTAGCTACGGTTTCAGTGACTAATTTATTGGTTTTTTCAGCAACTTATTGATTCTTTGAAGATAAACCTTTAAGGTTAGCAACTATTTTGGCGGGAATTTGATATTAATTTCCGATTAGATAAGTCTTAAATACTTCTAATGCCTACTCAGCAGACGACTATAGGGCTGTCTGCAAAACAATCAGAGACTCTGCTCCTATCCTCTCCTCTATCTACTTTATTGCAGCTGAGTACTGACCTTACAAAGTGATCATCTGCTCCGAAAACAACTATTTTAGAGCCTAAATCTGATGCGTAAATCTTGCTTGAGTTTATTTGATGGCGTTCATAACTTAAGGTAAGTTTTTCCAACTACTCTTGAGTTGCTTGACGAATAGTTTTACTGGAATGGTGTCGTGCTTTTAATGCCGATCCTTGTGGCACTTAAAGCACAAGAGTTCACGGTTTCTACATGTGTTTTAAGTGCACAAAATTTACAGCGCCCAGTGCTGATGTATGGGACAGTCCCAACTACTAATTGTTTAAGACTGAGCTTATGAATTTTCCATATTAATTATCTTCGATAATATAAAATTGTCCTAAAAACGCAAGTCGTCATGTACTTTCAAAACTACAAAATTAATGAATCGAATATTGCGATAGACAGAAGTGAAGTAATGGAAGATTAATAGAATTAAACTATAAATCTATATTATGATAGTGTAAGGAGAGGGCACCAACAGCATACTCAACAACCTCTTCGTCGATGCCTCCAGCAGCCCTGAAGCCGCTAAACTCAAACGAAGTGCATTAGAGCGTCTCCACTAAACTTTCTCAGCAATTAATGAAGAGAACTACGCCGAATACTACAAATTTCTCCAGGAATGGGTACTGGCTGAGGTCGACGATTCCAACCTCGAGTTGTTTGTGGGGAAGCTTAGGTAGTTGAGATAGTATCTGCTAGCTGGACCAACCAAGTAACTTACAACCAGGCTTTTTGCAATTACTACCGTAACCTACTATCTACTACAGCATGAGGGAGAGCAGGTGAGGAAGGATGCTCTTGAGCTTACCGTGCAGTTGCTTTCGATGCCGTCTGGAGGGTAGTTTGTGAAGAAGACAATAAAGAAGCTTATTACCTAGTCTGCTACCCTTCATGGGTTAGACTCAGCACTAAGGCTGCTTGAGAGGTTCAACGACAAATTTAGTGATAAGGACGAGTATGAGGCATTAATAACCCACGAAAATATGAGGAAAAACTGCAAAATAAAGAAGATTGTTACAGGCCACATTGTCCGGATGATCACCACCTGCCAGATATCGCAAATGCTGTTGCCTGTGTTCGAGAATATCGCCCAGAATCTCATGGCTGATCACGATGAGGGGACCAGTGTGGAAGGACTAAGGGCACATCTGATCCAGAAGTGGCTGAGGGTACGCATGGGTCTTACAAACAAGTCAGCATGCTTCGCTTAAATCCTTCCCCACTACTAAAATCAACTCATTAGGGTCCGATTCGTGATGATAGATCTCACTCAGTATTTGGTTGAGGCTTATCCCCCCTAAGGAATTTAACTGCATTTTAAGTTCCTATTGGAGAATCTCAAACCGGAAGAAAGTTAGATGGCGGAGCATGTCGTCAGCCATTTACGGTACATATTTAAGTATCTCGATCAGCCAACTCAGTAGTTACTGATGGGACGGTTACTCAACATCCGCAACGACATCGACTTGTGTGGTAAGCAGAGTACAACGTAGAATCTATTGCCAGCAACATGATAGAGTTGTTGAACGGAGTTTAGAGAGAGGAGGCTCTTCTACAGTACCTGAGCCACTTCATTCAGGAACAATAATAGCACGTAAAGCTTACCCTCCTAAAATCCTTTTTTAAGCACCCGAATGTAATTTGGTATTGAATTAGTGTTACGCCCTTTATAAGCATTTCAGACCCATCTTAGATTCCCTTCATAGAGACCATAAGTGGAGGACCCGTCTCTAGAGTTTGCAGGTGTTGTAGAAACTGCTGGTGATATTTGATATTGATGACAAAATGGTGGACACCCTCTACTTGCTCATAATTAGGGACCCTGCTTACAGAGTCAGAATGGCAGCCATAAATCTAATATTGCCCCACATCCTTAAACCGCACATCCAAACCAAACTCATCCCCACCATTCTCCAGTAGCACACCAATTGCAATTACCTCATCCGATAAACCGTTTTATTTTTCATAGAGGTACCCGTGTCCTAACTTAGCGAACATTTTCTGCTGTGCAAAACACTGAGCTACAGTAATATTATTTCAAAATTACCCATCAGCTTACCCAGGACAAAATAATCAATGTGGCTGAACTTGCCACTTAAATTCTGCCCAGGACCATCGTGATCGTTTGATGCCTTTATATTATATTTTTTGATTTCGGGTGATGAGTTGGGTATTTTATGGAACTAAAATAGTAGCTGGGGGTGTTGACAGATTATTCTAAGGTCATATTAATTAGAGAATCAAATGCATATATAAACGATGGGGCTGCCCGGCATGTAGGAAATAGATAAATTGGAGAGCCCTAACGTGTCGTACAGACACCTCAACCTGATCATCGTCGACCAAGGCAATAAACTTTGGCTAGGAGATTTTGCTTCTGCAGAAGATGTACAACTGCTCAAACAGCGTAACATACGCACAGGTAGCCCCTTCATCACATAGTCATAACTGCTGCCCAAGGTTACTTCGTCAATTACGAGTCCAGTATACTCCACTACAAATTCAACCTCCAGGATATCAAAACTCAAAACATTATGCAGTACTTCGATGATGCCTCCCTCAAAATCAACCAAGGTAGGGATCCATTTACGAAGGTTTGTCCAGAGGTGGAGTGCTTGTACACTGTGCGGCAGGCGTATCTAGAGTAATAATGAGCTTAAACAGTCTGCTACGTTAGTGATTGCCTATCTTATGAAGCAGCACGACATGACTTTTCATCAAGCACTCAGCCATTGCAAAAAATGCAGACCTTAAGTCTGTCCCAACATCAGTTTCGAAAGACAACTCAAGCTTTACGAGAAAGCACTGAAAGCAAGGATAATGTATAAGAACACCAAGAAAATGGCAAATATGTCGACCACTCTTCCCTAAATTACCAGCATGAAGGCTAGTAGAATGGAGCCTGACGTATATTTAACTCGCAAGAGCCACCTAATTTCAACTTACGAGGGGTTTAGACCAAAGATAAAACCAAAACACTCTGTTTCCAAAGAAATAAGAGGAGGAACAGTTCCAAATAAGTAGTATCTCCGGCAGATAGCCCAGTTCCGGTTTGGGATTACTTCCCTGGGTAAAACTCGTAACTAATTCTGATTCTGTTCAATTTTAGCCGTCTTATCTTTATTATGTTTAGATTGCTCTCCAGGTCAAATGCGAGAAAACTGGGGGCGTTTCATTTCGGTATGTTCAATCAGAAGTTTGATAGTAGTCTGGACTACTACTAATTGTTGGGACTGACTCGCACAGCCACCCAGGAAGAGATTAAAAAGGCCTATTACAAAATGGCTAAGGTTTACCACCCTGACGTAAACAAGGGGAATGGATAGAAGTTTAAAAAAATACAGGAGGCTTACGAAATATTATCTGACAAGCAGTAAAAGAGCAAGTACGACCAGAAGAGAGCATATCAATCGTATCGATCGGGTGGAACCCAGTACAAACCCCAACAAAAGACTTATAGCAACTAGCAATAACAGTAGCAGAACACCCAATACCGAAACCCCTTTACGGGTTTCCAATCTAAGAACAGAACCACCAATTCTTACAGTCAACAATCTCAGACATACTCCAATAGTTATCAAAGTTCTCAAAACACTCACAACTCTCAGTAGGAATACGATAGATGGGCTCGTGAATAATACTAAAAAGCAAATGAGCATGATCGAAAACATCTCCGCATGTATATGACCAATCTTTTTGGGAAAGTCATGTTTAGCGCCATACTGTTTTTCTTTTTTCTAAGGTTACTGGCTGGTAGGAGGGGGCACCACAACGCAAAAAGGTCATCTAGTCATAGGTCTGATACCTGGGGAGAGGTATCTAAAGGTCTCACCCGATGATGATCTTCACGTGGCTATGCTATTGAATTTTCAGCTATGACGCAATATGGCGTATTAAACCATATTATAAATACCGGTATGAGATACCTAATAATATTAGATTGATGTAGGAAGATAACAAGGTATACAGAGTGTATGCTGACGGCGTTTTCGACTGCTTCCATATCGGACACTCAAACCTTCTGAAACAGGCCAAGCAGTGCCTCCCAGGAAAGAAAGTTTGGCTTGTTGCAGGTGTCTGCAAACAGAGCGACGTTTAAAGATTCAAAGGTATTTATCGTTTAGAATTAGGCTCTTGCATCAACACGGAGAAAGAGAGAATTTAGATGGTCAGAGCTTGCGGCTGGGTCGATTAAGTCTGTGAAGATGCCCCATGGATCATAAATGAATGTAAAAAATGCTTAATCAAGAGTTCCTAACTAAAAATAAGATCGACTATGTGGCTCATGACGACATCCCTTACGTTACCGCTGACACTCAGGATGCCTATGCTGAATGCAAAAAACTGGGAAAATTCATTGCCACCAAAAGAACATAAGGCATTTCAACCAGCGACATTGTGACACGAATAGTCGCAGACAGAGACAAATACATCCTCAGGAATCTAAGTCGAGGAGTTTCTAGAGCAGACCTCAACTTGTCATTATTGGAGTACGTGTACATCGTGTTGAAAAGCAAGTTGTGCCCCCGTCGAGCACCCAGGCCCAAAAGTTAATGATAATGTTTGATGTTGTGTTGCGATCAGTCTGCAGTTAAAAAAGTAATCATTGATCATGGCTACAATGAAGTCATCCTGGCAACAAATCTGTGTTCAATTTGATTATTAATTTATCCAAAACTATTGGGTATTTAAACCCAGCAAATAAATAGCTGAAATTTCTATGATCTCTGAAATCGCTATCTCTTCCCATATTTAATTATTTATATTAACATCATTTCTACAAGCAAATACAACAAAGGCTATAAACATATCGTCAAAATAAAACTTCGATTGCAATTCAACTTAAAACTAAGCCTATTCTCATGTGTTTGAACCTTTATCATAATCTGAAACATAATAGAAACAATTTCTGATGATTATTTAATAAAGAATAGGCTGCATAAAGACAAGCTAACACCAACATAATTTCTAATCAAATAATCTAAGTATTTAAACTATTTAACATACATACATCTGACGAACAAATATCATTTTAAAACAATTCCTCTAATAAATACTTTTTTGAAGGCAGAAAATTTTATAACCTGCCCTTAAACAGTATTCTTATTGTTCCTTATTTACAATTTCTTGCGGCTAGCTCCTTTCTGAGATTTATCAGGTGTTGGAAATTTTATGAATGGCAGCAGGGAGTTTGTTATCGTAAGCAAAATCATGGCTGATAGCAGATTATTTATGCATCCCTCAAGCCAACTAGTCTCTGATATGTTTTATGACCGATAACTAATCTCAGCTAGCAACAGCCCTTCCAAGCATATTCTAAGCAGCAGCAAAATAATATAAAGCATAAAAAATGCTTTACTTATGACTGTACGTCTGAAGATAATACAATATAAGAGAGAAAATATTGTGCAGGATAGTAGTCCAGCAACTTGTATTAGATTATTTGTGTAGAAGTAGGAGTGCAGGAAGCCTCTGACCACTTTGATGCTGTATTGTAGACAAATAGGCCATACGCTTGAAAATATGCAATAATGCATCTCAAAGAGTCCGATAGAACGCTTTCCACTGAAGTACATTAGAATAACCATAACACCAAAGGTAGAGAATATAACAAAGAACAGGGACATAAAAGTTACAGTTAAGTTGAAAGAGTGTCCCGAATAGCTTGAGAAAGGGTGCTGTTTTCCGAGTAGTGCGAGTTGGGAGAAGCAGAAGAAAGAAAGATACTGCAAGTTTTCAAGGATTAAAGACACAAGCAGGTAACTACAGTGGCTAAATCCTTTAAAAAAGCGAGCCATTTTGCTGCCCTTAAGCTCCTTGGCTAGCCTTTTAATCAGAAAGAAGCAACAGCTGGAGAAAAGTACACTCCCAAGCCAGAAATCCTGCGAATCGGCTGCAAATATGCCAACTAATCCGAGCTCATTCCACTTTTACGGAAGTCCGGTTCTGTGCTGATCGGAGAGAAGTAGTGACTTAAATGAAGGTATTTTATCGTAGAGATCCTGCAGGAAACTCGGAAACCATTTAAGACTGATTAGATTCCACATCAATACACAGAATTCTGAGAACTCTTTATTGTATTTGAAAAGGTGGTAGTTGTAGTAACTGTAGTCATCCATCAGCCAAAACAACTGAAACAGTTGCACAAACAGAGCTAGATGAGGGATTGAAATAGCGTTGGCCAGAGCTTTCCACAGGAGAACACTCTATTTGCACTGTTAAGACGATGCGATTTGATTTAGACTAGAGCAGTTAGAAGTGCCATTTTAATTTTGGCCAGGGTTCGGATTTGAGTTGGGATTTGAGTTCGGAGCCTATTTTTTTGAGATTGAAAGGCGTGTAAGGATGCTACTGGTCTGTTGCACAGTAAGGGTTGCCTGCGATATTTTAAACGAAGAGTACCCTTGTGTCAAGAAGAAAGTGCAGTTGATCCCTGCCACAATATCGTAGTCAAAGTACCTGTAAATAGACTGGAGGAAGCCTGTAAAATCCACCAAATCAACATCCAGGCTTGAATTCTGCGTGTAGTTCTAGAAGATAAAGTAATATTTTGGCGGACTCACCCCGATTTCTTAGTAGTAACTTACACTTATATTGGAACTCGGTGTTAAGTACAACAAATTACAGATGAATATTGAAGGTCTCGGCAAGGCACTAGACCAGTAAGGACAGACATATATAGACTTTGTAACAGTATTGTTTGGGTCGGTGTATGTCTGGTTCACAAAGTCCTTTCTTATAATCAACACCCAACACAGCGACGATTGCTCTGGGTGCAGCGGAATCAACGGATCTCCAATTAATACAATAGTACTTATTGTCCAAGAAACTGAAGTAAGTGCCGAAGTCATAACAGAAATATTGACTGGGAACGTGCTGTCGATGTTCCATGCGCTATTGACGTAGCCCCATTCAGGCCCAAACGTTGCCTTTAAGTTGCTTCCATTTCTTTTCATGTAATTTACAGAAAAATCTGACAAAGCGGAGTAAGTGGCTGGGGTTGTAACATTTACGTACTCCAGAGTCCAAGGAGTATCGAAATACTGGTACCTGACAGAGGTGGAGCCCACTGAGAACGACCTACTCTGCAGATTACAAACTTCAGGAGAGATAACACTGTAGGAGTAGTTGACCTTACCCTGCCCTGTCTATATTTGGGCGTGTACAGCGATACTGTCAAGAATATCGTATGGCATCGACCCATCCAATACGATTTGTTTCATCAAAGGAAGTAAATCGAAGAAGCCGTTGAAGCTCGTTAACAAAGTAGCAAGACGATACTGGGTTGGGCTTTGCTTTAAGTATGCAGTCCCATTGGAGTACATAGTGGTCGTAGAGCTAGTAGATAAAGATTTCCCAAGTGAGGCAATAATAATCGTTATCACAGGGGAACTTAATTGGCGTGTAATGACGATTTGGATCCAAGCAAAGACGGTGGTACCAGCTGAATAATATAAAAATTACTTAGTGTGAGATTAAGGCCTAAAGTTAAAGGACCTGTAAAATCTAGCCTTCGATTAATATCGCGTTTAACTTTGTATTATGCGTGGACCTAAGTCTAAAATACAAATACATTATTATTGGCTCCTCCGCTAATTTTGAAGTCGAACATGGCGATTCCGGGTGATACTTCGATGATTGAGCAATAAGGTATGTTGGGGTAGGGAACTATGGTATAATTTGAGACGAAGATTGTGAGATTATCGACCTGATTAGAAGCAAGCCGTGTTCCTGTATTGTTTAAGTAGACCACTGAACGGGTTATCTGGAGTGTTAGTAAAAGTAAAAGCATAGTTCTTCTTCCGATATACATTTGATATTCTATAATAATTTACGCTAAGAAGGAGGGCTTTAATGCAAAATATATAAATGACCTTAAAGATAAACAGGTAGTTAGCTCATTCGGACAAGACATTGAGCCAAAGAGAGTTATTCGTCTATCTTATTACATTTTCTCCCTCCTTTCCAGTCGAATTTAATAGAATATAAATAAATAGAAGGTGATAATAAAAGAAATCATCATAATATTGTTGCCATTCAATGACACTTCAAAGCAAACCAATAATCTCCCCACATCTTTTAATTAAAAACAGTTTTGGGATTATTTGGTGCTCGACTCTAATAAATATAAATTTTGTGAAGTTTATTGAAACTTTTGCAACCCAAACTGTTTACGCATTAACTCGAGTATGCGCAGTTATTTCTACACCTTCCACATTTACTAGAAATACAAACAAAGCAGGAAATATAGAAAATGGCAATCTATCCATGTATGGACCTCTAACACATCATTGAACAATAAACTGGACAGTGACATTCGTGTGAGTCTGATTTCACCCTACTTAGCTATCTTTATACACTGTTGTTTTTTCTTTTTGAATAATAGCCATATTTGGTACCTGCTGCCTCGTTCTATTTGTTTATTAACATAGTGCTTCAAGAGTGTCTTCATATGCTTGTCTTTTTAAGCGGAATAAGTCTAAATTGGGTGGTTACATTCTTTAGAAGAAAATATCATCCTTATGTCGAAGCCTATTCCTCCCTATTTGAATCATCTTACACTGTCTATTATCTATCTCTAATCTTCTTCTTGAGACGAAGCTGCTGGAATATAATAAAGACAATAGCGAAGAATTCAAAAATAAAAAAGTTGATAATAACAAATTCTTAAGATAATACACTAAACGATTAAGCCTATTGATACTTAAGGTATTATGTCAGAGGGTTTGGAGGCTGCTGGACATGTTCTCCTTTGCGTAGAAAAGGATGTAGATCTGCTCAAGTATTTTTAAAGTTCTATGCAGTTTTCCATCCTTTCGAGGTACCCTTTGGAGTACTTGAACCTCTTTAAGTGAACCTAGACTAAGACACCCTTACGATCAGAATGTTTGGCGCCTCTGCCACTCGCTTCAAGGCTGTCGACCACTCAAACGAGCATTTCTAACACTTTAACTCAACTCCCTATTCTGGTACTTTTAGCAGTGTTGTTGGATCAGACTCCTCATCATTATTACGTCGCCCGGAGACCACGAGTCGATCAGTTCGTCGATGTTTATGAGGTCGATTTTGCCTATATCAAGAGGAATAGCTACCCTTCAAAGGACTATGCTCCTTTGGCAAAAAGCAACCCAATGTTCCTCCCATTTACAATATTATTATATGTAAGACACCGATCAATGAGTCTATTAATCTGCTGTGTGCGCATAGGGCAGATGCCATGTCAATCAAAGGGATGACGTAGCTGGTGCAAATGCTAGAAGTTAAACAGTTAACAAGTTTAAGTTAAACAGTTAACAAGTTTGTAAATCATTGCCCGTCTAAATGCTGCTATGTTCGCAGGTTAGCTGTTGGCTCTCTTACACATGCAGCTGTTGGCTCTCTTACACATGCAGCTGTTGGCTCTCTTACACATGCAGCTGCTGTCTCAGGCGCTTTTTACTCATTCTACAGTTTTGAGCCAGCCTGGGCTGCTGGCGGCGCATGAGCTTGGTCATCCAACTCCTTATCCAGCTTTTCTGTTGCTGACAGATTCTTCTTCTTCTCGTAGTATTTTACACAGAAATACGCTCCAAACGTAAAGGCTACCACCACGGACAGCCCTACGAACACTGAAACCAACACGATTACTAGAACAGAAACTCCGTTGCCTTGGCTAATGTAAACACACGTTGGAATTAGTTCGACAAGGGCGTATTGAAAACCTCGCTGGGTTATCCGCATAATTTTGGTTGCAGGATCCCAGGACAGGCTGCCGAGATTGGGGTCTTTGAGCTCTTAAATTCCCAGGAAGTAGGCGTTTTACCTTGGAGTTTACACCGCCAGCTCCAAGTACTGGGGTTTGAACAGGGCGTCTGCCCTCTCGATACTATTGAGCTGCTTCGATACATATATATCTCCACAGACAGTGCCACTCTTCTGCACGACTACAACCTGAAGCTGAATCCAGTAGGCAGTATCGACGAGACTGTGCTTTGCGAACACCAGAAAGTACTTATCGATCGAGAAATTAATGCAGCTGAGTTTCTTAACCAGCGACGAGTTAGTGAAGCCGATCGGATACACATAGCACTAGCATCTGTCCATACTGAGTCTTTTGGGCTTAATCTTGGTTGACTACTTTTTGTTGGTGAGCTTGGAGTTGAAGACCTGCATGTAAGCCAGCTGCTTCACGATAACGTACTGGATGGTCGCCCCGAAGTTGAAGTTTTAGTTGGGACTGGACGTAGTAACATTGAGCCTGAGAAAATAATCGTTGTCTTTTTTGAAGGTTTTTTTGTCTACGCGCAGAGAGAAGGAGTGGCTATACTGGAGAGAACTGAGACATAGGATAGTCATGGGCTTTTTTATTTTGCCGATTCGGTCTGTTGAGATCGATTTAGTGTGCGAAAACTACATGTGGCCAGCGTAAAACTCGACGTCTTGGGCTGTAACCCCGTCAATAATAAGCAGCAACACAAGTGCGAACATAAAATAATTATAGCCTGTTAACTAGATTAAATACTCAGTTAAAGGCAAAGTAGAGAAAGCACAATCCTTCGCCTACTGTTACAATCGAGATATAAACACGCAGTTCACTTAATTTTTGAGTTGAAGTGAATGATGTCTCCATCCTGTACAATGTACCCCTTCCCCTACTTCTTCATGTGCTTCTCCATCTTGTCTGTGAGCTATGGCTTCTCAATCAGCTTAGAACTGTGAATTACTTCGGCAGAAACGAACCCTTTGGAAAAGTCGCTGTGAATCTGGTGGGCGGCTTCTGATGCTGTATCGTTCTTTCTGATCGCCCAGGCTTTGACCTCATCCTTGCCTACAGTAAAGAAATGGATTATCTACAAGAGGCCGTAGCCGCCTTAGATTATTTCTGCGATTTTGGGGCTCTGAGTTCCCCTTGTCTAGTTCTAGTGCTCAACGGAGTACTTTATTATCTTCGAGGGGTGCTTCCCGTCGTAGGTGATATTAGACAAAAGCCTACTTTAGTTGGGAAGAGGTTTGTTTTACAGGTAGTCAGCTTTGGACATGTTGAGCAGATATACGATTGGCTTAGAAGTTAGAAAGGCATACTTGTTGAGAATATCAACCTCCTCTTGGCTGGTCCAGACCTCGCACCGTATCTACCGACCCTCCTTAAGAACGGTCTGAGCCTTAGACAGAGTTTTGTGAGAGACTTGAAACTATTTATTATTAGAAGCCCTCGCCAACTTGCCAGTGAGTTACTCCACTCGCTTGTTAATGTTGTGGAGATCCTTCTGGATAAGTTCGCTTCTGATTATAGACACATCCCGAACAGGGTCGACAGTTCCTTATGTGTGGCTGACTGCCTTATCTGGGAAGGCTCTCACTACTTGGTATATTCCGATTCCGTCCAACGCACAGATATTTAAAAGTCTGGTTGCAATTTTGAAATCTGGCTGAAAGCAGCTATTTTTTAGAAACATAATCTACAAACGATATTATTACCATGGACGGTGAAGGCCAAAAGCAAAATGCAGGTTTGATACCGAATGAGCCAGACCAAACTGTCATAACTCCACGCTCTCAACTTAAGTCTCGCTACAAGGCAAGGGTCAGGTTTCAAGCAAACAATTAACAGAACTAATCACCTGTCCCCAAAAGCGTGGGCCACTTACCCACTAACGCAATGGGGTAACGTGATTACACCTTCTATCTGGA
>JAOXNN020221122.1:0-14988 GCA_028571205.2 Hydropsyche betteni
CGAGAATAAAGCATCTTGACAATAAATGGCGTTTGCTTAACCTCAACTCGGAACCCGCTTACCTCCACGTTACAATACTAATGATTCTCAATTAAAACAAACAGTAATATCTTATATGAAATTTTAATAGTGAAAAGTCACACCTGTAAATGCAGATTTATAAGATACTTTCGAAGATAAGTAATCGCTAAAATCTGTGACAGATTTTCCTGAATGTATGAATAAATTTCATCACTCTTATTAATATATCTTTCATAACAAATTTCAATAATAAATTGCCGCTGAAATCAAAATCATACGGAAAATCTCTTAACACTGAAAAGTCAATAATATTACATTAGCGTAATTCAAATTTCAACAAGATTGAAGACCAATACACAAATTTTTAACTAAAATTTTTTGTATATATTCCCTTGTAAGGGCCTGTCGAATCCAATGAAGCCTTCAACAGATGTCCCCATACAAAAAAGAAAACCTTTGAAGTCGCACGCACATGAACCAGTATTTATTTGGTTCGCACGTGAGTGAACTCGCTGCTTTAGTGAAAATATATATATTTACCCATACCTCAACGTAACAAAAAAAGCAAAAAACGCGGGAAATTGCATGCGCGGAAAATACACGTCAAAGCGAGACTTGACGTCAGTCAGACACTTTAAACGCGACATTCGATAGGAACGCTCAAATTAGAATTTGCGTTTTATTATTAGAAAATACAGTGAAAACCTGTTTTTTAACGTTTTTGAAAGGAGACTGACAAAAATAAATGTAATTAGAGGGAAAACGACAATTTTTAAGTTTCAAATGTTAAAAAAAATATATATTAGAAAAAAAAAATTTCATAAAAAAATCGCGCATTTGGCGCATAAACTTTTGAAACTTCATATTGGACATTTTAAACTTCAAATTGGACTTTTTTAAAGTCGAATTCAACGTTCCAAATTTATCTTCTTCTTTTATCAATTTCTTTAAGATTTCTTGAAAAGTATATATTATATATAGAGAAATAAATTTAAGGGTGGTTTTGGGATAGTTTTAGGTCGATAGAGTCTTTGGATTTGGAAATGAATTTTATGATGGTTTTATGCATGAAAATAAATTTAGGGGAAGTTTTAGGTTAGTTTCTGGTTGGTTTGAGGTAGTCTTAGGTTGAGGGCATTTCTGGATGTGGGAACAAATTTGAAGATGATTTTATGGATGAGGGTGAGTTCAGAAGTATTTTCGAAGTGGAAAAAGGTAGTTTTTTAATGGGGTGTTTAGTGAAATTTTTAAATTAAAAAAAAATCATGTATTATTATTGAAGAAGATAAAATTTAACCCACCCTTAAATCATAAAACCATTCGATTGGAAGTAAAAAAAAATAGAAAAATAACAAATTAAATGTCAGCAAATAGTGACGTATAAATTCGAATAAATTTCTTTAATAACCACAAACAAATCCCCTATCCCCTATATATAATAGCGGATTTCTGTGTGTCTGTGTGTCTGTTACGATGACACTCTCAATTTTTTTCCTTTTTTCAAATGAACGACCCGAACCGTGACTTTTTTAATGATGATGATGATGATGTTTTCCGTTTCTTAACAAAACCACAGCCGATGTTATTAACATCAGGCCTACATACTGGTATGTATATAAATATAATTAAATTTAAAGTGTTATTTGTAAATTGCGGGGAAAAAAAAACGTAAACGCGGTTATCAAATGTATTAAAATGAAATTGGACGCAAATAGTGCGAAAACGTTAATTCCAAGCACATAAAAATTTAGTTTCACTGTATCGTTATTTTAAATCAAATTGAATTCCACGTTTAGTTTTCAATCCAAATATCAATATTGATATTTAAAAAAAAAATCGTTTAAACACACGCCGAAATTCAAATACAAACCAAATATTTGCGATGATCCGTTACTATTTGGGCTGCTTATCTTTTGTGCGGCTAATTTATTTGAATGTCGCGTTTCGGTACGCAACGACCGACCGATTTTCGCACGAACGTATAATTTACATTTATACCGAGCACGATTTCTAGGTTTGTTTTGCAAATAAAAGCGTTGACCATACACCCGCAGCCATGGAAATTTTCGAACACGAGATTGCTTTCAAAGTGTTCCCCACACCACGCATTTCCTGAATGTTTATCACAATGAAAGCCTTTTTGGAAACTCATTCATTTCGCGATCCTTTGTCTCGGCTGCGAGGGCCGGAAAGTCGAAAACTATCTATACAAAAGATAAAAAATCTCGAAGTGGGATCGAGTTAATCCAAATTTTCTATATTGTTCTGGTTTATATAAATTTTTGTGTTTGAAATTGTTTTTTTTAGTGACTAATTAATATTTGTATATAGTCCCGATGTTAAGGGGGTATTTTACTATAGAAGCTTAAATTTCAGGCGTTTTTCCGCGTGGAATAAAAAAAAACTAAAAACATTTTCACCTCCATTTTTTTACATAATATTTAATAATATGTTAAGAATACAAAATAATTTTGTAAAAAAAATCAAAAATTCATCGAGTTATGATGTGATGAAGTGCGGCCCAAAAAAAGGTGTGTCAGTGCATATAAAATTACAAACCTTGTATTGCTCAAAAACAAAGAAAACAAAAAAATCTTAATTAGTAAAAATTTTGCTATAGCTCCTACCTTGGAATTTTTTTTTAAATTTTTTCAAAAAATGGCGACGATTTGAAAAAAAAAATTGTGTTTTCGGCCTCTTTTTTGACCTTTACGAATTTTTCATAAATTGTAAAAAAATTTTTTTTCAAAATCCATAAAACCGGGCAAAAAAGGATATGCAAATAACATTTTTCCAAAATTTTGATTAAATCGGCTAATTACAAATCAAGATATCTAAAACGCCAGATCGAAAAAAGCAGTTTCGAGAAAATCGCGTTTAAAGTTTCGGGAAGCGTAACTGATTCATACTTTGGGCTTTCACAAAAAAAGCTGTTACTCTTAAAATTATCCTAATTTCAAAAAATCCCATGAGTCTGATATTCTTAAAGGTCTAGAATTTAGAAATATGAGAGAAAAAAAAAACAGTTTTTTTAAATTTTCTAGAGTAGAATAACAAGTAATATTATCCTGTTAATTCATCTGATTTAGTATTTTTTTTATTTCTTAATTAGTTTTGCGATGAAAATAAGGAGATTTTTTGAATTTTCTAATATTTAACATAATGTAACGAAAAATTCAAAATTTGTTCTGCCAAAATCACTCTAGAACTTTTTTCAGATATAGTAGCATCGTTAAAATATGTATATAAGATTACGAGAATAGCTTTTTTAAAATTTCAATATCCATTTATGTATGGTTTTAATAATTCAGTTTTACAGATAAATTTCGAGATCAAAGTTGTAACACCATATATCCGATCGTCGATAAATCAAATGGTCAGTAAGCTGTATTGTATAATCAAAATTTGATTAAAGTAATCGAAAAATAATCATATGAAAGTTTTACTAACCAATGAGCAACAATATTGCGAATTAATCGAACTTAACAGTTTATAACTATGTCGATTAGGCATTAACAATTTTAACTTTGGAAAATACAAACAAGCGATGGAGAAAAACCGAGGAAAATTCTCTCGAATCATTTGCATTTCGATAAGAATTTTCCTTGTCAGAATGCGAGAATACTGGAATATTTGCACGACGATAGAAATGCGGTACTCGTGATGAGTTCCGAATATATACAGGAAATATCGATTCGATTTTCCCTTTGATTCAAACTTTGAAATTACACAGTTTCACATAAAAATTGTCTCAATTCGAAAAATTTGATATTTAGTATTTTCAATAAAAGTTCAAAGCCTTTGCCATGAAAAATTTTACTGGTATATAAATTTCTGATATTTCATATTGTGTATAATAAAACGATACCTTGCATCCTTTACATCAGACATATAATATTTCCAGAGTTGAAAGTGTTATAAAACACAAAGGGGTTTGAAAGAAGGTTTTTAATATAAAGTAAAGTATGTTTGAAACTTTTTTCACTTTGCATTTTTTATATAAACTTGTTGAATTTTTCAAAAATTCCATTTCAACATGTCGCATAATGCGTAGTACATTCAAGTTGAAAATCGTGCACATTTTCAATTAATATTACATAAAACTCGATATGTGAGACTTTCGAAGTTTCGCAGAGAGCTTTATACTCGGAATCGAACTTTTAAACGTTTGCGGGAAGTTTAATTTGTTGTTTTGAAGGGTTTTAACTTTGTGCAAAAGCTTAAAAAGGATCCTTTCACAATGAAAGCTTCACGTGTAATTGGAGAGCAACTTCGAATACAATTCGTGAATGTACAATCTTCTCAAAACGTTTCCCTAATATAATATTCTTGTTTCATACAAAACAGATTTATTCAAATCAGCATTTCCAGAAAGGGATTCTACGAAGGTTCTGCTAACAAAGCGTATAAAAAACTAGAATATTTTCAAATATTTTAATATAAGGTAGTGTGATATTATGTCAAATGCTTTTTGAAAAGAATTTCGAAACAGAAATAAATTGAGAAATGCCAAAATCGATGTACATGTATATATTTTAAAGTATGCGACTTTGTATCGAAATCCATCGTATTATTAATTCATCGTGTATCGGTTAAATAAACTGTGAACTAAATTCAACTAAAACTGAAATAGAGACCGAATCTAAATTCTACATAATATATCGACGTATAATCGAAATATTTATTCTAGTTTCCATTAATGTAGCTTTGTATATCAAAATATATGAATCACAGTAAACGTTTTGATAGATAATCAATCAATAAATATAAATATACATACATAATATATATTTTTTTATATATATGATATTATAAAGAGTGGCCACAGAAAGACTGAATGGTTTGGAAAAAATAATACATATTCATTTTCAATCTTTTTTATTTAAATTTTTTATAAGTTATAAAAAAACTTCTGGAAATTAAAATGGTTACATATCAAGCAACGGATAAAACTTATTAGATTTTTCTATTCTAATGAAAGATCAATTATTATTAAACTCGGAGAAAATATCGGCAATACTTTATTGTAAAATTAATTGGTGATTAATGATGAGAACCATTTAAATTTAAAAGAGGACATAAATACACAAAATTGTATCAAAAATTTAAAAGGAAATACATCAGGATCACAAAAAATACGATATTTTTTGTGACCGTTAATTGATCTTACACTAAAATAGATAAAATCTAATTAGTTTATATCATTGCTGAAAATCATATGTACCTATTTTAATCTCGAAAAGATCCTTTATAATTAGTAAAAAAATAAATTCGATTTTCAAAACCCTTCAGTTTTTTAGTATGTATTCCATATCATAAACTTCAATATGTTGTGTATTCGGATATTTTTGCTTATCAAACAAAAAATTTGAATACAAAAATCGATACGCAAATATTTCTACTAACCGCAAAATTTACTTCTCAACTTCAACGATCTTTGGGAACCAATAAAGCTGAATCTTCAAAAACTTGAATCATAAAAAAAAAACAACGAAATTCCATCTTCTCAAAAAAGCAGCAGTCTCGCGAGTCCTATATAGCCAAAGACTCCATATCCTCAGCAGGAGCAGGACTAACACTAACATAATGGAGCGTATGGCACATTCCGGGACTAGATTACTACTTGGCGACCAAATTGCCACTGGAAACGAAAATAAAAGGACTAAGGTCGACACTAAAGTGCCCCTACAAGGGACCTGTTAAGGGCGAACTCGCTTAAGGAGGCCGTACGTACGAAAGTCGCAATTATTATGTATCCTTATCCTGTAGCCGTGCAATTTTCTTTATAGTTTAATCCTGGAGGCTTTCCGGGGGAGTGGAGCTTAATGAAATTTTTTTACGACGCCCTTTTCGGCGGGGAAAATTCAAAAATGGTTCAATCGATCGTGCTGGAATGAATTTTGTTAAACTTAACTAGGAAAAGCCACAAATAGAGGACTTTTGAGGTATAAAAAATTAAATATAAAAGCAACAGATGGATACATTAGTGTCAGCTCATGAATATGACGAAGCAGGGTCTACCCCTTGAGACGGTCATTAAAAGGGGATATTTCACACGAACCTAAGTGGATATCTACAACGACCACCTGCCACCTCAAAGAAGCCTCTTTCCACTTTCCGAGAACGAAAAATGAAGGGAAAACACTTGTCCGAATAATATTAGGTCAATGTGAAAGTTTCGCCGTATTTAAAAAAAAATCTAACATCGTATTATAAAACCGAAGCGATGTAGATACCAAAATTTCTTCAGTCAATTCCTATATTCAATGCGATTTTTTTGATACTTGGACATGTATTAACATTAATTATGACCAGTAACATATCATCATGTTTGTCAGTTAAGGAAAAATATTCACATCTGAATTTCGAAAATCAAAAATGATTGATCCTTAGATAAACTGCATCTCTATTTTACATCAAAACTATTTTTGGTTGCCACAATTGTCTTATTTTTTTTTTCAAAATTTATACGGTTAAAAATAATGGTATTACACTTTATTATTAGAAATTTCAAAATTTCTACGGGCTGTTTATTATTCATTGGTTAAGCCAAAACTTAACAGATACTAAAAAAAGTATCTTTTTACATAATAGAATAGTTTGAATACAGATTTTATTCACTAGTTCGGTGAAAGGAGAAAAATATAACATCAACGAAAAAACTTTACACAAACATTTAATTAATAATAAAGAATTTTTATATATTTTTTTAAATGTAAGGGTATATTCGATTAGTGGAATGAAATTTCGTATCAAATATGTATAAGTTAGTAAATTTTAGTTAACGGTTAACTTGATGAGCTTATCCCTGTGTAATTAAATAACGGCTACGAAGCGTGAAATTTTTAACCCTACGACGATAATCAAGTTCGCACTTAAGCAAATAGGTCATACGCCAAAATAAATTTTCTCAACAACCTGATTTTATATAAAAAAAATTCACAAGAGATAAAATAAAATTTCTAAAACGTGTAATAAATCATTAACTATACGTTTAAATTTTTATTTAGGCGCCCTGCTGTTTTCGACAACAAGAAAAAACTTTTATAATTATGACCCTCATTATTATATTTTTTTCGAAAAAAGAACCTTTTTTGCCGAAAGTATTCGAATTAATCACACTGAACATTTAATTTTGCGGAGAAGTTCGCAGCCCGACGATAATTCAGATGTCAAAACGCACGCGTTTTGCGCCCGAATAAAACTTTGACCGTTTTGAATATGTTAATTTGTTCTAATATATTAACGTATGAATGTGTTATTAACTTAATGAACATACTTTTACCATAACTTGTGCTTCAGAAGAAAGAAATGAATTTCATAATAAAATATCAAAAAAATGTGGATGTGTGTTTTGTTTTTATGCGATAAATATATGGTCTTATATTTTCGTACATATGATAGTTTAATTAAAATCAAGTAAACGATATTTTTATACATGTTTTAACTAAGATTAGTTCAAATTTTATCATGATAAAATGATTAATAAATTAGTTGTTGAGAAAATGGTATAGGTACTTTTTGAGCTTTGTCATGAAGTTAATTGACCAAAATAGAAATAGAAATAGAAAGATGTTTTCAATTTTGTTAATATTCAACTAAATATGACAAATAAACTTAAAATTTTTTGCGAAAAAACGCCTCAAGAAGGTTTCTGAAAATTATTATATAAAACTATGAAAATTAGTGCGTAAATTCATTAAGATGGTTTTTGTAATATTATAGTCAAATGTGTAATTCTAAAGATTTGGTTTTAATAGATAAATTCCGCGATTAAAATCGTCATAGAACATATCAGTAGTAAATTGCATATCAGTAAGTAAATACATAGTAGAAAATAGTATTAAATATCATATTCAAGAGTAACATGTATTACACGTATAAAAATATTATATATTGATCAGCGAGGGCGCAGTCTGCCCAGTCTTTAACTCGTCTGCTTTGCAAGTGGTCATTGCGATTTGTTTAGTGGAGAATCAGCAACCATCAAGTCCAGCACATAGAAATGCAAACTGTTGGTCTGAGAGCCTACTCCGTCAGCATAGGTGGATCGGATCTTATGTTACATATATATCCTTTGTCGGTATTAGATTGGCTCTCGGATAAAGTACATAGTCTAAACCCCCAATATTTAATGAGAAGACTTTGTCTTGTAGTGGAAACACAACGCGTCGATATTGATGATGATACATATTATTTTGGAATACGTCAAAACAAACGTCACAATATCGAGCGACGTTTCGCGAACGAATATGTCGCTTTCGCTCTTATTCGATTTCCACTCAAGTTATGCGAACTTCTTCTCTTTTATTTATATATTATTCTATTCGGCGAAAGCAGACGAACCCATCTCAAAAAAGCTGTAACGCGGCTTTGTCACGCGGCTTTTTTTCGTCATTTCGAAATGAAAAATATTCGATACAAATGGGACGCGCGGAAAAGTTGCGCCATTTTGCGTGAGACCCGCAACAGGAAAACTTGCAGCCAGATGGCTGCAAAAAAGTCGAGGACACTTGGCCTGTTTCGTGATGTGAATTAGTTATTCATTGTTCGTGTTTTTTACTGCGTTTTTATTTTTAGTTGGAAAAAATTATATGTATTTAACGTGATCTCTTTGATATTTTGGCGAGGATCAGCGTTAACTGTGGTTATCATCAGTCTTAAGGCCGTTAAGTAAATAAGTTAATGAAAAATCTTTAGATTTGGGTTAAGAATATCACAATTGATCGATTTTAGCTTTAGTTGCATCTATACTGTACGTATCACAAGTATTTTTGGTTAATATTTTTATAAAATTTTTACAGTGAAAAATTCTATGAATACATTTTATTATTAGATATTTCGAAAATTTCTATGGGTTATTTGTTATTCACTGGCTAGGCCAAAAATTTAACAGATACTGAAAAGGTAGTGCTTTTGCATAATAGAATAAAGATGTAATTCGTTAGTTCGGAGAAAAGATGAAAATATTTGACCATCGAAAAAACATGATGAAACATATTCATTAACCTAATAATTACCGATTTTTTTTAATCAACTTTTTTATTCTAGAATGGGCTCTTTTATGATTTACGAAGCCAAGATTTACATTTATAGTCCTCAATACTATTTTTAATCACAATTCGAAACTCTAGTTTTAGCAATACAAGTCTTTCCTAACTTTGTATAGGTATGTATAATGTATCGTAAGACACATCAACTGCCATATTTGACAGACGATGTTAAACATTTCATCTTTTAGGCAACACACCGAGAGATGACGTTAAGTTTCTCAAAAAACGCATTTTTTTAAAGAAAAACACGATTACCCAAACGTTAACATATATAATACATTCTCACTCACTACATTGGCTCACGAGATAATCTCATATTTACGACAATACCGAAGCTTTCTTCTAAAAAGCTCTTCATCATTCAATTTTGATATACAAAACAAAAAACTCATATAAAGACAACGAAACCAAATAAATTTCCCCTATATGGAACCGAAACAAAATCGCCAACTGACGCAGAAAAAAGCCACTTTTTCCACGTCGACAACGCAGCTTTGCTCTATTTATTTATTTATTTATTTATTTTACTTTCAGCGTTTTTGTACAAGACGGCAGAGCCATCAGAACAAAGATGAGCGTTGTTTTATCTCTGGGGCCGCTTCGCGGGAAACTCGCAACTTTTTGTTTTTCAAACGCAAGGAAATTAAACCAATTTATCAAACGTCAGATACTAAGAAGAATATGTACGGTGTCCTTTTTCCCTTGCAGGAATAAAAGGGCACGCTGAGCACAAAGGATCCGTCCCCGAAGACGACGAAAACGTGAGAGAAAACGCGTATGAAATCGAATGAAAAAAAAATGGGTCACTTTGATTGAAAACAACCGGACGAGATTGTGTCTATTCTTTTTTGATCAATGAAACGTTTTTTATGGACGTGAAAATTGCTGTAAAATTCATTTGAAATATATATTAATCGTATATTTTCAAGTGAAGCGAAATATGTATTAATATTTCGCCAATAGGTCGAATAGGTCGATAGATGTGTTTTTTTTTATTAGAATTTTTTTGGTAAGAAAACATCGATATTTAGTTCTTCTTAGTAAGTAAATATCAGAAAAGCTTTTTATATTATACAATAAGTTTGAGGGTGAAGCTCCATAGCGAACGTGAGCAAATGTTCATTTTTAGTACGCCTTTTTTTGTACCAATATATGTTTTACGTTTGAGAAATTGCTTAGTTCATGTACGACGCAAAAAGTTTTGCTTTATATACGAAAAATAATAGCGCTTTGTTAATGTTTTAAAATTTTGACTTCTTCCTTTTTAGTATCATCATTTCCACATCTCTTCCTTTTCATGGTCTTGGAACTGTCAATGTTATGTTAGGTTTGTTTTTTTAGTTTAAAACTCGGATTGTTATCTAAAAAGCTAATGTTTCGTTTGGTGAAAAGGAAAGAAATGTAAAATGTGTTCAAATTTCGAATAACGAATGTACGTAGTTTTAAAAAACATCAAAAAAGAGCGAAATTACTACAGTTTACTTTATAATGAAAAATATAAAAATGAACGTTTGTTTATATATTATATTTGTTTGTTTAATGCCGTATCACTCCAACACCGTTCGAACGATCGCCATGAAAATTGGCATGTATATGTATTTTTTGTGGGAAAGATTTTTAGGATCATTAAAATAGGGTGATCATATTTTCTGGAACCCAAAACGGGACGGTCCGCAAAAAAATGTTCCCCCACCTATATAAAACGAATATTTTTTAGTCGAAAAGGTTTTCAATTATTAAAATAGAGTGACCATATTTCTCATAACCCGAAACGGAACGGTCCGCAAAAAATGTTCCCCCCATATATCGTTCGACCGATCACCATATAAAAAATAATTTGATTTAAAACACCGAGTCCCGAGTAACGCCGGATACTACCGCCAGTATTAAAAAAAATCGATAAAAACCCAATACAAAAAAATCGAACGCATACGTAACGAGACCGAAACCTAAAAAAAAAAACACCTAACGAAAAAAAACCTTTTTCGAATTCATCGCACGGTGTCGAATTAAACGAACAAATAATCCATCCCCGTCCCGTTTTATTTATTTTTTCATTGAAAAGGGTTCGCGACCCCTGAATCAGCGGGCGAGGGGCGCGGGGGGGCGGACACTCGCAACATATTGATCAGTTCGAAACAACGGACCGCGGTAAATGTGGCCGAAACTCGGTCTCGGCGGATGATTTACGAGACAACCAGCGGTTCTCCAAGTGCAGGTTGTCTCCTTCGACGTGAAATATGTACGCGGCCAGAAGGTGCGAGTTGGGGAACTTTTATTTTAGGTGTGTGTGAAGTTTTCGAGGTGATACTTTTTTTAAATTTAGATATTATAGTTGAGACGTTGTCCTGCCGTATTAGGCCTGGCGCCCATTGCGATTTGTAGTCGCGGCGATCGTTTAGTCGCAAAAATGGAACGCATCGTTTTAGGTTAAAGTGTGTCCATATGGTATATGGGCACACTTTAACCTAAAACAATGTATTCCATTTTCACGGCTGAACGATCGCTACGACTACAAATCGCAGTGGGCGCTTGGCCTTATAACAGCTTGATATGATTCTATTCTAACCATGGCAACTAAATTCAACAAATGATAGATCTTCGAATTTTTTTTGTTTTTTTTGTTTTTTTTTTTTTGGTTTAAATGATACAAAAATCTTTTCGATAAAAAAATACATATACATGCCAATTTTTATAGTGATCGGTAGTACGGTGTTGGAGTGAAACGCCTTCAAACAAATATACAAACAAACATCCATTTTTATTTGTTATATATTATTATCCCCTATATATAATCACGGATTCCTATGTATTCGTTTGTGTTTTTTTTGACGCTAACAACTTCGGTCGCGCTCGCGACTATGGTCTTTATGCGTATACAGTTAACGTCTATAATATGATGCTTATTACCAACTGCCTCTGGCTTTGCCTATATATCGTAATGGTTATAATAACAAATGAACTGATTTTATTAATTCAATATTAAATATTCAAATCGAGTACTATTGGATTTGCCATTCCAATTTAGCTTGTATGCCCATTAAAATAACGGCTATAATTGCTATTTACATCATTCTCGAGCTCGAAAATTGCGAGCTCCAAATTTAGTCTTTATGATCATTATAACAACGTCTATAATCTTATCCTATAATTTTATACTATGGAGACATTTCGCAACGGCACGATTATAAAATAATTTTGCTATATTGCTCCTTTCCGTATTTTTAAAATATTTAATTTCTTCAAGTATCTAATAAGGTTTTTATAATAAATAAAAAAAAATCTTATGAAAGAAAATGGACATATTGTTGCTTTTGTAATATTATAATTAACGAAAAATAATAACACATTGTTAAACACGAATTGACATTCCCATTTGATCTTATCCTGTAACTGATACCATTGAAGTACACATAGTTGAACCCCATTTAAATTTTCCCATGAGAATAATCTCGATTAAACAAAGTGATTAGATTTCTATAATTAACATTTGAAAATATACAAATATCAAAGAAAGTCAGAATTTTATTATCAATTAAAAATAAAAATGATTACATATTGAATATATCTGGAATCACATTCGAAATAGAAACGATTGAAACAACATTGGCCTTAAATTTAAAATAGACACTGTTCATGAACGTTCAACGTCACGGTTCCATTGGATTCAATTACTTCATGCAATAGCTATAATTGCATGTGGAAATTTTAAATTAATGCAAACACGGGTTCATATAACGTCAGCTTTACATAATCCAGATTGAATGAATAACGAATTGAAATAAATTTCCATTGGGAATAGAAGCTTAGGAAATTCTTTGAATTTTTATATTTCAAGCCCTTTGAAAACGGTAACAATATACCTAGACAACTTTATCTTCAAAAACTGATTTTTCGAAAATTACACATAAGAGAATAATCTCATTTTAAAAAAAGAATTATTTTTGCAAATTTATGCACTAGTTTTGAGGGTGTTGTCGTTTTTGGGAAAAATCCTCTAAAGATATTTGTAGAAAATTTTTAAGTTTCTGTGAGTATTCATCATCATCATCATCATCATCATTATTATCATCATCGTCATCGAACAGACAGATGGACGGACGGACAGACAGATGGACAGGCGGACGGACAGACGGACGGAAACACACACAGAAAACCGTTATTATATATAGTAAACAGATATCTAATAAATTATGTATTCGGATATTCGATAATCCGAATATGTTCCCAATTTCATATTCGATATCCAAATAATTGATTTTACGAATATTTGGGTTCCCTATTTCTTATATATGCGAAAACGATGGGACGAATGCAACACATGACCAAAACGGGACAGTCCCGGCGAAAACGGGACGTATGGTCAGCTTAGTTTTAGCGAGACTAATGAATAGAGATTGTACTTGTATTAGGTTATATGTGGGGGTTGACGATGAAGATCCATTTAGTCTATTGAATCCGTTCAGCCGCCCAAATTTTGTTATAAACAAGTGAAATCCTCTTTCAGTGTTCGCTCAAATGATGATGATGATGATGACGAATTAAATTATTTTGAATTTATATCGTTTATTGAAGAAGATTAAAATGTATATAATGATCAAATTAAAATGAAGTGCAGAAGTGTATGTTTGAAAATGACGTGCTATGAATGAAATGCGTCGAGTTAATGATTGAATTGAAGTGCTTCGTACGTTTTTCACACGGGCCTTTTATAATTTTGAAATGGTGAAAAAAAATGGTATTTTTGTTTGTCTCGTTCTAGTCGAGTTTCGTCTCGTTACCAATAATTATCTAAAACTTTCACAAACAGGATCGATTAAAAAAACTGTTTTTGGATGGCGATGCGATTCAATGTCATAAACTATACGGTCCGAACCCTCTTTACAGAAAATATTTACACAAGAAGGATCGGTTAAAAAAAATGATGTTTTAGGAACTCGGCATATTGTTCAGCATTACATAAGACCTAACGGTCCCCAAAAAGGACAATGCTTTGAAATGCACCGTTAAATATTTGCACTCGAAACAATCGCAAAAATTGTTTTATAACACTCGATACGAAGTTCGCCGGGTAAGTTATTTCAAAAATATATTCAAAACCACACAAATTCAATACAAAAAAAAAAACTAAAACTTTCTCAAATCAACAAGGACGATCCCTCAAACAGCGCGACACCCAATTTCGCCCGACAAACAAAAAACACAAACTACATCGAAACCTTCCAGGACGACAACGACCGATGTTTTGTTTCAATTTGAATCCTCCATGCAAACAAAGACCCTCCCCTTTGGACTTTGCACCCTCCCTCCACCCTCCATGCACCCTTTGGTGGGGTGACTTTGCCCTCTTTCGCAGTTCGGTTCCGCGCTGTTTGCCTTGGCGGTCCCCTCGGCCGATTTCCCGGGAATTCTCGCCAGGAACTGGACATCGGGCTCGTTAATCCGGAGTGCCTCCGTTATGTGTTCGAAATAATATTGTGCGAGCGGTGTGTGTTTAGCGTGTCGGGGCGAAAGTGGCGGTGTGTTTGAATTATTTTTTCGGATGCGGTTTTTTCGGTTGTTTGGTTTGTGAGAATCGTCGATTGTTTCATTTCGATTGAATGATGTTGAATTTTAAATGTTTTGGGGCAATATAAAAGTGTAAATAGACGTTCGAACATGGTTACGTGCAACTGATGGATTTGTTGCGCTCGCATCCATGTTCGAACGTGTGTTCAGAGGTTCGATTGCACATTAACCTTTCCTTACCGGTGATGTGTATCTTCTACACATTGCTCTAATAACCATCAATATCTCTATAACCATAATAAATACACGGTTAAGATTTTAGGTATTCCTTCATAATATATTTACGCATTGATTTAAAAAATAATATTAATAATAATCAGAATTTATCGAGTACATCTAAGCTATT
>JAOXNN020221161.1:0-14973 GCA_028571205.2 Hydropsyche betteni
ATGGCAGCGACAAGAAAGGCATCAGGGCGAAAGAGAGGAATACGCAGGAAAAGATAATTCTTCATTGCAGACATAAAAATCGAAGTACGTAAACGTTGTTTCTGTTGAAGCAGTCGTTCGATTCCGGCAGCATCACTCACTACCGTCAAGTTGTTGCCGATTACGAAAGAAACGATGGACTGTACCGATTCAGGCCGTACCATTAAGGTGGTTTCGCGCTGTATCGCTTGCGCGATAGCTGCGGCATCACCCAACCGCCAGCGTTGAAAAACTTCCATTTCCAGCCAGCCGAGGCGATAGAATTTCTGGCTGGATGGATCGTGCAATGTCCAAGTCGGTGCGCCGAAACGAGTCACCGGCCCTTCGCTAATAGATAACTCCTCGCGGAGTGGCGGAAACGCCGCAGCGGGCGTCCCTGGCTTTACCAGCCCAGCCATTGGCGCACCGTGAGAATCGGCCTGCGTAATAACATATAAATAAGTGGCTGCGGCGTATCGCCATATAGTTTGGCTGTGCCGCGCATACCGAGTAACGGAGTCGGTTCTTCTTCAGCGAAATCTGCCCGCAGGCGAAACGTCACGACTCCACCAGAGCTTTCGCCCGCTCGATGACTAATGAAAGTCAAATATGCCTTGACTGGATCTCCGGGTGCGATATTCGGGAAAAAAAGTATCTCGTCACCCACGTTAAGATTGACCACTTCGTTCATTGGCATATGCACTTCCAACTCAACATCCTCGGGATCTGCCACTAGTAGAATCTTTTGTCCTAGGCTCACGGGGCGTCCCAACCATTCGTCAGGATTGTCAAAAAGCGCCACACCATCCATAGGACTTGTTACCATTACTCGTGACAGGAGATTTTTTACATAAGCTGTTTCAGCCGCTAGTTGCTCCATACGACCAAGCGTTAGGCCAAGTTGCGCTTTGGCGCGTGGATCGGAAAGGGAGCTTTGCTGCAATTGCTGGTATTCAAGTCTTGCCATTTCTTCAGCTTTTTGTGCCACGATCAGCCTTGTGCGTAGCTGCATGTCTTCAAGGGTAAGCAATGAATCGCCTTTTTTCACCCGCTGATTTGGTTCAACCAGAATATGATCCACCACTCCGTCAAGCGTGGCTCGTACTAAACCGGGGCGCTTCGGCGTTACTTCTCCCTGTGCGAGAATCGACTGGCGGACAGGGAGAAAAGCCACAATCGCCAAAATTACGGCCAGCGCAATCCATAGCCAACGATAGCTTAATGCCGGACGTGGTTGTTTGCTAAGCGAAAGGGCTAATGTCTGTCCATAGGATTCGGAAAGATAGGCGAATAATTCCAATTCCGATTTATGAAATGCCTCTTCGCGAAACAAACACAAGACGCCGAACAAGCGTTTGCCGGCAAAAAGAGGCGCCCACAAGCAATGTGCTGGAAGCCATTCACCCCAATCGTGCAACCATTCCGGAATCGTTTGCCCAGCCGATAGCGTGGCAGGCTCGATTTGATGCAATGTTTGCGCTTCTGGCGTCTTGCTTATGGCGTTAGCCATTTTTTCTAACCACCGCACATAAGGCGCTGACTTATCTGGAACTGCCAATCCCGATACTGAGGCGACCTGCAAAACACCGTTTGTCCTAGCGTGCCACAAAACCGCTTGTCGGTACGGCATTGCCTGGCGGGTTTCATTTACCATGACAAAAGAAAGCTCTTCCTTTGTCGCGCTACGGGCACGGCGTTCGAGTTGGAGAATAAGCGATAAGCGCGCCAGTGCTTTTTGCGCTTGGCTTGAATCTGGCGGATTGCTGTTTGGCATCGTTATTTTCATGGTTTTGTCGGCGGGTCGATACTCGCTTCGCCACTCATGCCAACCATGAGATCCGGCGAAGGATTTTGTAATTTAGCATAAGCTTTGACAGACTGACTAAGCGGGTCGACCTTACCGCCTAGACGATCAAGCTCAGCGTGATAAATCTGGCCATTTTCCTGAATTTTAACAGAAAAAAGATATCCTGGCTTGAACCATTCCACCCAATTCGATGGGGCGATAAACTCAATAGTCAATTCGTTATCGTCAACTATTTCAAGTAATGGTTGGCCTTCTGAGACAAATTGTTTTTCCCGGGCACCTATTTCCATTACCCTGCCGCTAAATGGCGCGATTATTTTGCTGCGCTTCAGCATGATTTCGGTTGCGGCCACATCGGCTTCGGCCTGATCCAGTTCGGCTTTGGCAAGTTCAACTTCCAACTCGCCTTTTGACTGCAAGGCTGCAAGTTCGCGGGTCATTTCATATAATAGCTCTTGACGTCGGCGTAATGCCTTGGCTCTGTCTAGTTGACAATCAATCACGGTACAATCAATACGAACCAGTAAATCATCCTCTTTAAAACGATCGCCATCGCGAATAGTCAATTCCTCAATGCGTCCGGCAAGCTGGCTGGACAAGACGGTATGCCGCTCCGCTGCAACACGTACCCTGATTGGTGGAACGGCATATGCGGTGGCATTATTATCGCTAGCGTTTGTCACATCAGTGGGAGTGATTAGGGTCTGACGCAGAGATTTCTCTACATCCGTTTCTACATCCGCAGAACAAACTGCGAATGGCAGGAACAAGCAGCAGAGAAGAGACAGGAACTGCGCTATTCGCATTTAATAAACCTTCCCCATAACTTCAGCCGCAATCTTTCCATCAGATTTGGCTGGATAGTCGCCAGCGATACCTTTTTTGGCGATCGGCTTGCTAGTGTTAGTCATCGGCTCTTTATCCAGCATTTCTTTTTGTGAGGGAGTGTCATTGGTTGTATTCTGGCGGAATTTATCGACATCGGGAATCAGCATCTCGTCGTTATTCCCGGCTTCTCTCGGCACTGAAGGCAGTTTGCCTTTAAACCAAGTATCAATGCTGTCACTGGCAATGATGCGTAATTCTTCTAACGTCATGCCGTCTTTGTGACCCTGTATGAGATTGCCGCCGATGGAAAAATACAAATCACCCCAAGCCGCAAAGGCATCAAAAAGAGTCCTGTCGCGTTCCAGCCGGGTATTGACGGCGGTCGCTACTTGGCGAATGTGCTCGAGGTGTCCTGCCGCTCTAGCTTCGGTGGTGGACTTTGACAGGGCGAGGAGTTTTTGCTCAATACGATCCATCTTTTCCGTATCAATAAAGCGTTCGGTCGCCTGAAGGTATTGGTGATAGGCAAGATGTATTTGCACCAGAGCCGCTACGGTTCCGGCGAGACGCCGTTCTTTAGCGATTTTGGCCTGGATTTTCGCTGCTTTGAATTGTTTCGCACTAGCCGGTAACGACAGTAAATCGATAGTAGCCTTTGCGCCCAAGGATGCCCAATGCTGATGTATCATGAAACGATTCGAGTCGTAATAGCCGTTAGAAAGCAAGGTGACTCCGGGTAGCATTCGTAATGCTTCTTTGCGAATCTCCGCTTTGTCGATACGCTCTTGGTACATTTCCTCTCGCAGATCCGGACGCGAATATAGACCGATATTCTCAAGCTGTCCTAGTCCAAGTGATATTTCCGGTGGTTTTAGTAAACCGTTACCGGGTAATTCAACTGTGAATTGGCTATTCATGGGTAGATTCATAAGAGCGGCAAGGCGCGCCTTACTATTGGCTAATTCCATTGCTACCCGCCGGAGTTGGCTGATGATATTCAGGAGCATCCGCTGCTGTTCAAGCGTTTGTCCTAATGGGGCTTTTTTGCCTTCTTCAATCAATTCGTAGGTAGAAAGTGCGGCCTGCGCATCTTCCAGCGCTTTGGCAACAATTGGCTTGAGACGCTCAGAGGCTGCAACTCGCCAATAGGTGGAAACAACGTCCTTGATCAAATTATTCATGACTCGACGGCGACGCTCAAAGAAAATCAAGTAACGATCCGCCTGTTGCTTGGCTTGAAAATAACTTAGGCCAAAATCCAACAAAGACCAAGAAAACGACAAGTCACTAGTGACGCTTTCCCGTTCGGACGATACTGAGGGTTCGAGTGTTTCTTTGCGCTTTTCATAGGAAATAGATGAGGAAGCAGATTCATTATTGCGTAGACTGTAGCCGGCGTTAAGAGCGAGCTTCGGCAACATGCGTAGGTTCGATACTTCCAGTTGCTGCATTTGGAAGGCTTTTTCCATCATGATAAGGCGATGATCCAGATTGTAAGTCACTGCTCTGGCGACAGCTTCGGTGACTGTGATTAATTCTGGATGTGGTTCTTGATCTTTCGACAGAGCAGCGCGGTCGGACATCGCACGCTCCCAGTGCTCCTCTTCGGTAAAGGGCTCTGGAGTAACAAAGCACCCGCATAAACCTGATAGCGAGATTGCTAATAGGATACACAAACCAATTTTTAACATTTAAAAATATCTTTCAGGAGTACATAAATATACTCAATTATACCACAAGTGATGCGAAAAAATATCATGCCTTGTTATCCACTAGCATCCGTTCAGCCAAGTCAATCGCTCTTTTTGCCAATCCAAATGCTCCGGTAGATGCAGCGTGATAGGTTAAACCGCGATAGAAAACCGCTTCGTCCGATTCCGCCGCCGGGAATAGCGACCACAAAGCAACATCCGATTCTCCTTCCGCAGGTGTTACGTTACTTTCTTCGGCAGGTGGAGCAGTTTCCGGTTCAGTGCCTTCATCTGAAGCTGAAGGTTCTTCTTCGGTTTCATCGACATTTTTCTGCAATGGGTTGAGATGATTCTCTTCCTCATAATCATCCGCAACATCCAGATGGAAGAAAGCTCTAGCTTGCCTAAGCTGACTATCTGTCGCCACCACCATTAAATTGATAACCGAATCAGTGCCTTTGGGCGGCTGACAGACAATAACCTTAGTCTCGGAGTTGTACGTCATCCAAAGCGGTAACGGGCTGCCATCGGCTTGCAAGAGAGTAAATGACAGTTTTTCCCTAGGATCCTTGTGAGTAAACAAATCCTCCGGCAAGGTAAATTCCTGCGCAATTTCCATAATCACCCGGTGTGAGCGCAAATTCCCGGTTATTTCGATTACTTGGTCAAACATGGTTGCTATATTGCTTAACGTATTATTGATGCTGGCAATGGCCTCTTCAAGATTCGCGTCCGACTTCTTGTTGCCGACAGCGATCGCGTCAAGAACTGGCCTATCGACTTCCTTATGCAGATCGCCATGGTTATTTGAATTATCGTAACCAGGGTTCGGCAACGGTGCTGAGTCACCGTCTTTATCTTCGCTTTCTTGTACAACAGCTGGCGGCTCGCCTCCAGTAATGACAATAGTCAGGATGCCAGTCGCGGTTCCGCCGTTTCCATCGTTAATAACATAGTTGACGGTCTCGGTTATTGTCGCACCGGGAGCTAGTTTGGTAATATCAGGGTGACTGGAGTTCACGACATAGGTATACTTCCCGTCTGCGCCAATAGTGCAAACACCGTACTGTCCAGTTGCACTCGAAGTAACGATTATAGGGCTTGTTCCATCCGGATCATAATCATTTGTCACGACATTGCCGGTCACGGTTCCGTTACGTCCAGTATCAAGCGTCACCGCTCCGCTATCTGGCGCAGCCACCGGATTATCGTCGATCGGATTAATGGTTACTGTCTGAGTCGCAGTGCCGGACTTGCTGCCGCCGTCACCTTGTGCGCCAACATTGCCGTCACTTAGCTTGTAGAGCAGAGTGACGGAACCAATATTTTCATGCGCATCATAGCGGTAGGTGATGTTTTTCAGCACCGTTTCAGCCTGCGCTTTGGTCGCGCCATTTATAAAAGTGATTATAAAGGTCCCGCCTGAATTCCGCGTTACCGTAGCAACAGCAGGATCAATTGTGCCATTGTAACCAAACACGTCTCCGGCATTGGCTCCGCCATTACGTTCGATGGTTAGAGTCGCACCGCCCCAATTGCCTGCATTGTTATTCAGCCAATTCAATTCGCGATCGCTTAACGTTCCAGTCGCAGCTAGCACAACGCCAGTCGAATCTTTTTCAGTAACCGTTACCCCGCCAAGACCTCCGACCGCCGGAGCCTGATTATTGCTATACACATCAACCGTCAGCGTGACTTTATCGCTGTTACCCGAATAAATCGTGCCGCCGCCGCCGAATGTATCCCAATCACCGCCGGAAAGAACCTGACCGCCGGTTACAGGCGATGAACTGCCAACCTCCACCAATCTCGCCTCGAGATCCTGTGGCGTGCCAAAAGCATCGTTGGCAGGAGAGAAGCGTATTGAGGTATTCTTGTCCAGGAACAATCCCTTAGAAGCATCCACGGTCGAAGCGTCGATCGCCACCCAAACATTCAAAGAATTCTTATATTGCCAGCAGCCGTATTGCGAATCGGGAATCTTGGTAATAAGAATACCCGCGAATTGATTGCCTGTCGAACCATCATGAGCCAAACCATTCTGGACATCCTTGGCATCGGAGAATTTGTTTCCGAACAGATTATCGATCGTTTTTGTCGTGGCATTGGCATTTGACTGATAGATTGTGCCAAAGTCGGCTGGAGCGCTTTCTCCCGGCTTTACCGTCGGCGCATCATTAACCGCCGCTATCGTAATGCCTAGAGTCACGGTTGCATCCGAGTAGCAGGTATTGCCGCCGACCACGGTCAGATTGTGTTGACTGTAATTAATTGTTGGTGCGCCGGGATTGCCGTTGGCCGCATCTACGCTACTGTTGTCAACCAGCCGCACGGTCAAGCTGCCGGGCGTACCGTTGAAGTTCGCTTTCGGGACAAACTGGATTTTAGTCGCCGCATCCAGATACAGCGCGTTTGCTTGACTGCGCGTTCCAATATCGATCCAGGTTGAAGTTGAACTGTTAAAATATTTCCATGTCCCCTGATTCGTGTTTGCCGCATTGCCGACAATCATCACGCCAGCCAGCGTATTGGCGGAAGAACCGCCAGCTTGATTGTCTTTCGCGTCACTGAAGCTGCTGTTGAACAAATTGCCGACGGTGTCTTCGCTCGGAGTCGCTGCGTCTTCGTTCATGCCTGGCATAGTGACCGAACCGCCGCCACTGACGGTTGGCGCATCATTGACCGCTGTAACCGTAATACCCAATGTCACGGTATCCTGCGAAAAACGTCCGGCAACGTCGTGAATTGCAGGGACAGCAATAGTATCGCCACTGGATAGAGATGCGCCTGTTTTGCTTTCCACCAGTTTGGTGGTCAGGCTGGGAGGAACGCCATTATAATCACCTGCCGGAACAAAACGGATATTGCTGGTCGCGGCGATGAAAAGGGCTGAATTGCTGGACGTAATAGCCCCGATTGCATTCCAAGTCGTGCCATCGTGATATTGCCAAACACCCTTAGCCGCGTCAGGGTTGTAGCCAGTAATGACAATGCCTGCAAACGTATTGGCTACCGAACCGCCAGCAACAGCCTTGCCGCTCTGGTCATCCTTGCTATCAGAGAACTTTCCGCTATACAGCGTATTGATTGTCTTGCCTGGATTAGATCCGGAAGCTGCATCTTCAGCAATTGAATCAAGGGTAATCGTTGTACTGCCGCCAGCAAGAATCGGCGCGTCATTGACCGCATCAACCGTGATGCCAAGAGCTATGGTATTGGCAGAATAACGGGTCACGCCGCCCACAGCAGTGATGGCTATCTCGGATCCATAACTTGCCGCCGGATTATCGTTAGGAGCACCAACAGTCGTCGAATTATCGATCAGCCTGACGGTCAGCTTGCCGGGATCGCCATTGAAATCTGCCGCCGGGTTAAAGCGTACATGCCAGCTTGCCTGTAGCGCAAAACCTTTGCCAGTCGCAACGACAGGAATATCGCTCCATGTACTGCCATTGGTGCTGTATTGCCATTTGCCTTGCGCAGTGGTTGCTGCGTTATTCACCACCAGCACACCCGCAAAGATATTGGCCGATGAACCCGATACGACAGTATCGCGATCGTCGTTAAACATACCGCTAAACAATCCGTTAAACAATTCGTTGACTGTGCCGCCGCCATTGGCAGCAGCGCCCACATCCTCGCTGATGGAAATAAGGGTTTGCGAATTGCCGCCGCTGATTTCTGGCGCATCGTTGATCGCAGTCACGCCTGTTGTCAATACCACTTCGGCGATTGAGTAGCGAGTCACGCCGCCGCTGTTGGGTTCAGTCACATCAACCCGCGCTCCTGATGTCGTCGGCAGGTCTGGATTGCCATGGGCGAGATTGGTGCTGTTATCAGCTAGTCTGACCTGAAGATTACCGGGGATACCGTTCCAGTCCGTAGCCGGGACAAAACGTATTTTGTCTGCGGCGAGCAGGAACAGACCATGTGTATCCGATACGCCAGAAATATCTTGCCACGAAACACTGTTGAAATATTGCCATTTGCCTTGCGCAGCGGTTGCGTCATTCTTGACAATCACCACACCGCCTAAGCCATTGTCAGTCGAACCACCCGTAACCGCGTCGGCTAAATCACTAATCTTGCTGCCGAAAAGGGAACTGACAATTGCACCGCCTGGATTGCTAGCATCTTCTGTGGTATTGGTAAGAATCGCAGCGCCGCCTTGTGTGAGTGGCGCGTCGTTTACCGCTGTCACCGTGATGCCAAGAGCTATGGTATTTGCCGAATAACGGGTAGCACCGCCCGTTGCGGCAATGGCTATCGTATTGCCGTAATTTGCCGCCGGATTGACATAGGCACCACTACTAACTTCTGCCGAATCATCGATCAGCCGTACCATTAGCTTGCCGGGATCGCCATTGAAATTTGCCACCGGGTTAAAGCGCACATGCCAGTTTGCCTGTAGCGCAAAACCATTTCCGGTCGCAATGGCAGGAATATCGCTCCATGTGTTGCCATCGGCGCGGTATTGCCATTTGCCTTGCGCGGCAGTCGCTGCATTGTTCGTCACCAGTACGCCAGCAAAATTATTCGGAGTAGAACCAGAAGAATTGTCCCGGGCATCCGTGTATTTCAAGCCAAATAAATTTGTGACTGTGCCGCCGACATTGCTGCCGTCATTCACGGTAGTAATATCTTCACGAATCGAGGGAAGCGTTTTGGTGACGCTGGCGCCACCTACCACTTCGGGAGCATCATTAACCGGGGTAATGCTGATAAAGACGGTTTTGGTCGTTTCTTTTGGCGTAGAATCGTTAAAGCCACGCCAGCCGTTGTCATTGACAGTTATGATCAATTTATCGCCACTGTTACCTGAACCGCTATCATATAAACCATTATGATCTTTGGTTGGGGTATACTTTAGCGCAGCGAGAATCGTATTGATATTGGTCTGGCCAGCCGTGATGACCAGAGTTTTGCCAGCGTCTTCAAACTTGCAGAATTTTGCTAGCGATGCGGCAAGCGTGCTATCTAACGACAATGCGCCATTATCAACCTTGAGAGTCGCTTTAATATGGTATTCCACCGAATCGGCATCCGCTACCTTAAGTAAAGGCATTGAACTATTATCAACAAACAAAAGCGACCCGTCCTCATTCACCGTTACATCGACTGGAGCGGTGATGATCGGCGCGTCGTTTTGGTTACTGATAACAAGAGTTATGATTTTCTCGGTGATTTTATTCGGATTAGCTGGATCCGGAGCGGCTCCGCCATTAAGCCCGTCATCAACCTTCATCTTGAGGTCAATAACAAGATCCGGAACAAATGCGCCTTCCAAGGCATCTGCACAATAGGTTAGAGTCGCCAATGCCGCATTGATCTGTTCTCTTGTGCCGGTCAGGACTATCTTTTGCGTTCCATTATTTGTTACCGTTACTCCTACTCCTACTTCTAAAGTTGTATTGACCTTCAATTGACCTTGTGGGGTCGCTGTGCCTTGCCGGAATGTCTCTAGGGTGACGGTATAATAATTTGTCGGAGACGCGAGATTAAGCGTATCTAGGTCTGCCTTATCATCAATCTTGATTACCGTACCGTTGGTAGTCACAGGTTTGAAGTCGGTTTTACTGCCTTCAACCAGTATCGGCGCAGATGGCGCTTCCAGAGTCGGCTTGTCGTTAATAGGTGTTACTTCGATCTTGATGTTATGTTCAAATCCTTTTATTCCGTCGGTTCCGGTGCTCCATGTACTGTCTTTGCCGTCAGCGTACTTCACATTCAGCGCATCGATTCCGTTCCAGTCGGCATCTGGCACATACTTGAGGCTTTCAAGCGCCTTATTGATTTGCGTCAAGGTGCCGCTGATGGTGATGGTTTTAGATATGTTCGCGCCTTCCTTGATGCTTGCGCCAGCAAGGTTGGCAAGCCAGACTTTTCCGTTGGTGACGGTTAAGGTCAGGTAGTTGGTGTTGCGGTTGAAGGCGTCGACATCGGTTATTTGGATCGGCTGGTTGTTGTACTTCACTTCCAGCGTGGTATCTTCTTTGGTAGTCAACTTGAAGAAATGATTGGCAACCGCCTCGCCCAACGGATCGCCTGGATTCACATTTGGCGCAGTGTTAACCGGGCTGACATGGAAGGTCACGCTCTGAGCTGCCGTCTTGTTAGTCGTCTGGTCAGCGCTGCCGTCGGCAAGATCATCGACATGCAACTTGAATTCCATCGAGGCGTTCAGGTCGGAGGTCGGAATAAAGGTGATTTGACTTGCCAATGCGGCATTGAGCGCAGCCAGCGAGCCTTTCAGCACCAATGTGCCTGAACCGGCAACATTACTCACCACCGTCAATCCGGCACTGGGCGAGAGAGTAAACGATCCCCATAACGTGTTGCTGCCGATAGTGGTGGCGGTGAGGGTGATCTGAAGCTGGTCGGTAACCACACCGCTGCCAAGGGTTCCGGTGCCGTCTATGCCGTTGCCGTCGGGTCGGGCGTAATCGGGGTCGGTGATTTTGAACATGCCGTTCAGGTTCAGACCGGCATTGCTCTCAACATAATACTCGTTGCCGCCAACCACAGTTATCACCGGAGCTTTATTGACCGGGGTGACATTGATGGCATAGTTTCCTGTGATATGATATTCGCCATCACTCACGCTATAATTAAAGCTATCGCTATGATTCTCACTGCCGTTATGGGTGTAGCGAACGCGGTTGTTGCTGAGATCGTCTTGATTAAATACGCTGCCAGCACCCAATGCCTTCCAGACACCATTGACCTGAAGTTCCAATACCCCGTACTTGGGTTTGTCGGTAATGCGATACTGTCGCTGCACCTCGCTGTTGTCTGCATCGTAATAGTATAGACCCTCATCCCACGTGTTTTGCGAACCAGAATTAACATTCAGGCTGATCGTCCCTTGGCCGCCTTCGTCCACGGTCAAGGGCTTGCCGGGAACTAATATAGGCTTGTCGTTCACGGGTGTGATGACAATCTTGATTGTCTCAGCACTGGCCGTGACGCTGTTTTGATGTTTGCCTTGCGTGGCTATCGCGTCGGGCGTGATCGGATCGTTATATATTCCTTTTCCATCATTGATGATAATTTCAAATGAATCGTCAAAATTTTCTGTGCCGTCATGGATATACTTCAAATTACTGCCCAAGTCGGATTTCTTGATAATCGTCGCTGTGCTGAGAGCTGTTGCCCAATCGACATTGGTTGTGGCAGTAGTCTTGTCCGCAGTTACGACTTCTACCCATGTAGCGCCATTGAAGTAGAATAGTTTGCCATGCGTTGGAGCCTTGGTAATGACAAAGGTCAAGTCGTTCGGATCGTCATAAATGCTCGATATACTTGATTGACCATGCTTACCATCATCATCAAACAGATTGATATGTTTCTGTTCGATGGTAACGCCATTACTTATATCCCATATGTCGTTTGAGATGATCGTATTGGTTTCCGGCTTCCACGAAGATCCAGTTCCATTATTTTCCATTACCTCGATTGCTTCGCTCTTCCCTAATCCCGGCGTGTCATTACGGGGATCGACATGAATAGTGAAGTTTATCGCAGCACTTTCTTTAGTGCCATCCGAGACGGTAAAAGTAAACCCGTCCTGCATATACTCGCCGCCGTCATGTAAATAGAAAATCGTGCCAGCTTCGATTTCGCTTTGATAAAACACGCCGTAAAGACCGATATGCTGATAGGTAGAGGTTCCAGGATCGATCAGGCGATAGAGGCCGCCGTGCAAACTCTGAACCGTGACACGGTAGACTAGCGCCGAATTTGCTGTTGTGTTGGCCGGAGCCAGCTTCTCCGCGAGACAGGCAGAAAGATCGCCTGTGTCCAGTGCAATCAAACCGCCCTCAATGACAGTGGTCGTAAAGTCACCGTCAACTTTAATAACGGTTTCCGGCACAACCTGCGGTGGAATAGAGGGAATGCCGCTGATGGTTTTAAATTCAACATTGAAATTTAAAGTGATATCATCCAATTTCCATACGCCATTTTCCCAATGACCTATGCCGCCTTCATGGCCGATTTCCTGTCCGACATCATTGTCGTCCCTGCCCCAAGCGGTAATCGCACCATCGCGAACAACGAAGGTAAATCTGTCTGTACCACGCTGACCCTTGTCGTCGTCGCCACCAGGCACTCCATCGTTATTCCAGTCGTTCGTCGCCAAGCCGCCGGTATAATGATAAACAATATGCCCGGCATCCACATCAGCCTGCGTGAATGACGAATTTCTATTTAATTCGCGGTATTCAAATTTATCCAATGTCGAATTGTAAGTTCGGTAATACAATTTACCATGTTCAGGCATGCCTGTAATTGTATAGGTTAAGGCTACCTTGAGAGAGTCGGCGTCAGTCACTTGCAAAAAATCATTCGTGATAACCTTATCGCCCCAATGGGCGATAGGCACATCTTGCGGGCGACCCGGTGTGAACTCAGGATGATCGTTATTAGGGCGAACAATAATATCCAAGCGAATCGGATCGGTTGTGATTTCCGTCCCGGTTCCGCCGCCGTCATCGGTGATGGTAAAGGAAAAATTATCGTTTCGTGTCCCGCCCAGCGGTTTGCCGACAGCGACCCCGTCCTTGCCATCGTGGGTATAAGTGAGCTTTCCCGCTAGAATATCCGCCATTAAAATATTTTTGCCAAGCGTGGCAAGGTTAGTTGTGGTCAGCTTAACTCCGTCAAAACTCAGGAAGCCGTCAACCGGCAAATCGGTGATGGTGACCCGGTGTGAAGTGCCGATTAGTTGATCCGGATCGTTCAGACGGAAGACAATAACTGCCTTGTCTTCGCCTTCATAGACAACCAACCGATACTTGGTCACTGTCGTCGCCACGCCTTCGATGTCTTCTATGACATTGTATGCTTCAACACGGCAGTTGGGAATATCGTTGACGATTTCTACTTCCGGAGCCTGATTAACTGGCTTGAGGGTAATATTGATTCGAGGCGAATCAGCGATATTGCCTTCGACACCAACCTTGCCGCCTGCGCCGTCGTCTATGGAGACATGGAAGTAATCGTGTTCACTGCCCGGGATATTGGCATCCCTGACCTGGCTGGCGTCATGTACGTACTTGACCTTGCCTCGGCTGACATCTTTGTATGAAAATGTCGAACCGATTTTCAACTCGACCCATTGATCGGTACTGAGTTCGTGATATAGCTTGCCGTATTTGGGCAGGCTGCGCAGCTTGATGATAATCTGTTCTTCGGTATTGTCGACATCGACAATACCGAAATCATCGTTATTGAAATCACTGAATTCGGTGGCGCGCAACTGCATTTCGCCGCCTTCATCCACCTCCAGCCACAAGGCTGGGTCGGTTGGCGGATTGATGGTCGGTGCATCATTGACCGGCGTCACCAGCACGTCGATGGTTTTAGTTAATGCAGGCGTGCTGTTGTCCTTCATTGCCTGATCCTGCATGGAGACGATTATTTTGTCGGTGCCAAAATAATTTTTGTCGCCTTGATATTTGAGATCCGCCAGAATGGCATTGATCTCAGCCACTGTACCGGAAATGCCATATTTATTGGTCGAACCATTAACACCAGGATCACGCGGAACATCAGTATACTGTACGCCATCAGCGAAAATAATTTTCCCGTTACTGGTTTCAAGCGTCACATAAAGCTTGTCGCCGTGATCGGGATCACTTATCGTGAAGGCTGGCTGGCCGCCGACATTACCGATCACGCCGATTTCATCCTCGCGAACCTCTATACTATGATTGGGCAGCATTTCGAGTTTAGGTACATCGTTTACCGCCTTCACATCGATGCTTATTATCTTGGTCTGTTCGCCGCCATGCTGAGCGGCTAGGGTGCTGTCCGCATCTTTATACTTAATCGTAAGGGTTTCCGGCGTAGCTGGATTATCAAAACTGTTGTAATCAGTATCGCCTTGGTAACGTAGTGACTTCAGGATTTCGGTCAAGCTGCCTGCATCGCCGTCAAGTGTGATTGTCCTTGTGCCACTGCCAGACATCACGACTCCGGGCAAACCATCAATGTAAATTTTGCCATGCTCTACCGTGAGTGTAACCTTCAGGGTGTCATTTTCTTGATCCGTGAATTTAATCAGCCCTTCTTTCGTGCCGCCGCTTCCGGTAGAGAAGAGTGTTAATGTGTCTTCCATCGCTTTAAGTTTGAATTCGCTGTCGCCTGATTCCGCCGCTGGCAGAATCAATTTCGCAGCTTCATTGCTTTCTGGCTCATAACCATCGCCGGCATTAAATGGAGTGATTAGTGAATAAATCTGTAGAGTCGATTTGTTTTCTCCGTCCATGTCGGAATGGGACTGCTCAGGATTTGCCCCGCGATACGCATCACCCGTATCAGCATCAGCTTGCGGCTCAACCTGCGCCTCCGACACTTGCATAAAGGCATCGGCGGCAGTAGCCAGAATAGCTCCATCAAACATAAACCTAGGTTCAAGCGGCAGCAATACCGAGTGCAAGCCGATGGGGTTACGCGGCTTTCTTCCGGATTTTGCTTGGCTATGCTTGTCTTGTGTTTTTGCAACCGCTTCGGTATTTGCTTTGCTTCTAGAGTCATCAGCCATTACTGTACTCCCTGAGTACATATCCACCTAAAGCATTTTAAGAAATTCTGTGATAATTAGAGTTGGATACGGGAAGGAGCGTG